>JANIJG010004066.1:0-12575 GCA_024611175.1 Megaceryle torquata | reverse complement strand
TTTTAAATTTTATATTGCAAGATAAATGAATTGCAACAGCCAGCTAAAATAAGCATCTTTTCTTGAAAAAAAAATAAATCTGAGCAGTGAACTCTGTCAGCCTATGGATAACTTCCTTAAGAATTTAGTGGAGGATCCATTATTTGAGTATTTTGAGAAATACCTTCCCTATAAACAGTATAGAAATAGCTATGTTTTTGTACTAAGTTCTGTTCTTGAAACATACACGATACAACCATATCTTGCATATACACTACAAAAATCTCAGTCACATCCTTAAAAAATGGGCACAGTGCTCCAACTAGGGCCCTCACTACAACTTCACAATGTATTTTCTCAAGTCTTTTTTTATATGTTGTAATAATTCTAGATTAACCATTGCTGTTTTTTTACAAAAGCATCACTTTGTTAGATACATCGCAACAATCCACTCAACATATCTTTATGTTTCAACAATGTACGACAGGTAGTTATCCATTGAGATGCTTTTTCTCATGAGTTCCATGGCCACCTCATAGGAATATAATTTACATTTCCCTTGTTTTGCTTCTAAGGATGCCATGTGTGGGCACATCAAAAATCTTACCCAAGTCAAGCTGTATCAAATCCTACTTCTTGCCTCATCCCCCTAGTTAGCTACCCTGTCAAGGAAAATATTGTAATAGGTGGATGCAAGCTATTTTGACAAATCTGTTGCCTGTCTGACATCTGCTCATTATTTGCAAGATAATTAAACATTAATTGCCTTCCATCATGTTTCATTTTCTTTCTGGATACTGAAATTAGGCTGAATACCCTGTAATTCTTCCCTCTCTTCCACTCTACCTTTATAGAAAGAGATAGTGCTTTTTCTTCTTTTTCTAAATCCCTGGAGCTTTCATTGTTACTGTTTTTCTTGAGTTCTCAAAGGTAGTTCAGAAATGGCTTTGATTATTTTCTTAAGAAGAACATGGTAAATTTTACTATGCTCTGTTAACTTGAAGACATATTTAAGAGATACATTTCCTTATGTTTATTTAGATGTTCTCCAAACTGCCCTTTCCTAACTCAGGTCTGTTTCACTTAGCATTAATTATATTAAATACCTGACAACTTCTGATATTTAGGAAATTGTAGACAGAACATTGAGGACTCTAAATATTAGGGTTCATTGCCTCATTTTTTGTTGTCATATTTGCATGTCTAGCTTTTCTTGTTTTATCCCTATGACCTTAAATAATTTTTCTATTATTCTACATGTTTACTTGTTTTCCTGGTATTTTTAATGATTGCTTTTTCATTTTCAGGTTAAAGACTTCCTTATGCATTCATATTAGTCTCCTACTACACTTTCAAGTGTTCTATTAATTAAGATAATTTGATATCTGCATTTATTAATACTCTTTCTAAAACTTTCAGCTCTCTTTCAAACTCCTTTTCTAATTAAAATGTTTTCCCTCTGCCTAGCAATGTTTTGTTCATGTTTATTTTTTAAAGTCTATTGTTTCTGTCACTTTTACTTTGTTTCTCCAGTATATCCCAAGCAGCTGTTGCCCCTATTGAACATTATTTACATGAATGATACAATTCTGTTACTTCACCTGTGTACATTAACAAGCATATATATATGTGTTTTTATACATGGGTAGAATAAACAAGAAGTGGATAGATATATCCCTTTAAGGAGTTCCCCTTTAATATCCAATAAGTAGTACTTGAATGACAGAAACAGAAAGGCTGAACTCATAGTGGCTGCCACTTTTCTTAAAAAATAAACTAGCCTTGAATCGTGGGGATTCATGTTTTTACTTTCATCAGATAGTAAGAAAGATGCATAAAACATAGTTTTTGTTATGAGTTAAACATACTTAAGGACATTCAGTCAAAAAGAAAATGTGTTTTACTGGTGTAGGGAAAGTTTATTTCCTAGTAAAGATTGTCACTGCTCTTGCTGAGAGTGACACTTGAAAATCCCCTTTGTATTCATCAGTCAGGATCAGGCTACCAAAAAGTGTACTGCAAGTAGAGTCCAGGGAAAAGATAAAATAGAAAAAGAATATAATGAAAAAGGCAACTGAATTAGGAATGATCTTTTCATGTTCCTCCAATTATAGTGCTAAAATACTAAAACCAGTGCTGAAGAAACAATTGGATTTGGATACACAGATGCTAGAAGGAGGCAGATAATAAAAATGGTCTGAATATAATGAAAAGATGGCTATCTATAAATCTTAAGATTGACCCAAGTTCCTTAAATTTGTAATAATTATTCCCAATGGATTTTGTATCCAGGTTTCTAATGAAGCATTGATTCTATTTGTCCTGTAGTATATGACAGCCTAGTCCTCCAAAATTAATGATAAATATTGAAGAACATGAGTAACTAAGTAATGAAGTACAGGTACATTATAATTAGTGGGACCTGATGTTCATGGTGCTGCTTGTAGGATGTAGGGCATAGGGTTTAAGCTGTCAGAGGATTGATTTGGGGAATGTTTGTCTTTTTCCATGTGATATGCAGAAAGTGATTATACCTTCAAAGGAATCCTGTATAAAATTTGAAGAAAAGCCTCTTTTTACTTCAAGGAAAGCCTTTAAGCTATTTACATAAGTAAATAGTTGCTTTAAGATACATATTTTAAAAGCTCATAGCACAGCTTATAATACCATTAGCTAATATCTGTGGCTATTTTTCCTGTTATATACATGATGATAGTGAAGAAACAATGTTCATTGTGTGCCTTCACGAGAGTAATTCACTAAATTTTGCATGTTGTCCCTTACACAATTATTATTATTCAATATGAGCTAGACTACAGTTAGTTATCTAAATTAGTTGGCATAACGGTTACATTTTGCTTTGATCATTTACTATAAATACGTATTTCTGTTCCTTCCAAGTTGTAAAGGTTTTAAATGTACTTTAGTGATGGCTCAGATAGCACAGTCTTTTAAAAATGTTTTTAAAGGAAGTTTTACATTATTTGCTGGGCAATTGGAGGAGAGAATATGAAGGCTGCTATTTTCATGCTGCCAGAAAAAAGGACCAGAGCTCTGCATGTGTAGAGTTGGTATAAACTCATGCCATGAGCCTTCCTGAGTCTTGAAATTTTAACAACAGTATGTACCACATCTTCTGGAAAGTATTTATGCCCAAGGGCAAAGGAAAAATGTTCACGAAAAGAAGGTTTCTAATCTTACTGCCTTTCATTTTGTTTAATCTAGTTATGCCACGTTTTGCTGAACAAGTTGAGGTTGCCATTGAAGCTTTGAGTGCGAATGTCCCACAGCCATTTGAAGAGAATGAGTTCATAGATGCCTCCCGCTTGGTTTATGATGGAGTTCGTGACATCAGGAAAGCTGTTCTGATGATAAGGGTATGTAAGGCACCTGGGAAATAAAGTTGGGACTTACAGGAAAGTATCATATTGGATGAGAGGAATATAAAACCTTCTTGGAGTCAACTTCATTTCATAATAAGCCACAAAAGCTTGACAATGAAACAAGCATGAAAAAAACCCTATGTGCAGCAAAAAATAATTTGTAAGTAAAGAGATGAGGGTTTTTTAGGAGATGAACCACAGTTAATTTGTTAATCACCTAGGAGAAGATTTGATCATAACTGCTAATAGATGCAAACTTCATTACTGTTTCTGTAGTAATAGCATTGATTTGATAAGTTCTTCAAAGTTTGAGCAGATTTTTGTTGTGGTTTTGTTTAGGTGGGTTTTTTTTCTAATGTATGTGTGCTGCCTAGGATATGAGATAATTCTGGTTATAATCAAAATGAATAAATTGTCTTCCTGGTCTAGTAAGCCTCTGCAGGTTTTGAATGTTTACTGAAGTAAAGAATGTGTGATTTCAGTCTTGACTATCCAGCTGATACAATTTGCTTAGGCATCTTTTCGAAAACAAATAAACAAACCAAACCCACAGAACAACAGAAATTATTATTTTGAGAGTAGATGTGTGTTTTGCTATTCAGTATAGTTGATAGTTAAAGATCTTTTTTTAAAAAAGTACAACAAACCGAACCTGTTTGAACTTCTCTTCAGCTTTTGAAAGTCTTATTGGAAACCACAATTACCTTGAATCTGCCCTAGTGAAAGCCACATATAAATAAATCAGTGGTGGAAATCAGAGAAAACTCATGAAGAAAATAACATTGCTAAAACAACTGCTTATCCCTTTGAGCAAGCAGGTAACATACACTTGTGGTTATGAGTAAATTATGGCACTGATATAAGACTTTGGGCAGTTGGAGCATTCAAAATAGCTTCATTTTAGTCATCTGTCACTATATATTAACACTTGCAGAAAAAGCATTTCTAAGACTTAATTTTATAACTGCAAAAAATAAATTCCATTCTCATACCCAGTGGTAATCTCAGGTAGCCTGACTTACGGTCACTCTTGATGATGGGTGCAAACCCATCTTGTTTTCTGGACATGCAGCATTGGGGTATTTGCAACTCTTCTGGACTGAGATGGAAACAAAAGACCTGCACAGTAAAGGATCTCTATTTTTCCTTTGATTGTTACAGACTATGTAACTGGACAGCACTTCCGAGCTTCTCTTAGGACAAGAGCCACTTCTTAACACATTTCAAACTTATATCTTCTCATGAGTAATTTTAAATTGCTTTGTGAGACACAGTCATCAGGTGGGATCTGCTATAGTCCCATGCTTTCCCATCCCCTGCACAGAGCTCTGGCTTCCAGCAACCTCTGCACATCAGATTCGTCCCAGGAAGGTTGCTGTGAGACTGTCCCAACTGGGTGGGATGTTTGTCCTAAGCTCAAAGCATCATTTGAAATTCTGGAGGCACATTAACTTCTGTCATTGCTGTCTTATGTTAACTACTAGTTTGGAAAGCTGATCAGCATGCAGACTTTGCAGTCTCCATAAAAACATCCCAGGTTACTTCTACAATTGTACCACTACTTCTTTCCACTCCTTGTATGGTAAGAGGTAATGAATTCTGCTCATCCAGATTAGGAAGATGTATTTTTGCATTCAGAGAACTAACTTATTTATGGAGCTGAATGTAGTACTCCTTACCCAGGTGGAAAACTAAAGCACATCAATGGACTCATTATCCTTTTGAGTTAACTGGGAAAATCCACACATATGAACTCACATAGACCAGAGTTTGCTGAATCAGAAGCTTATTTTCTGTAGAAAACAGAATTAGTTTCAGTTTGAGACACTCTTTAGCATCCTCATGTGAACATTTCACATTGAAATGGAACGTATAATTAAAGGATGAGACATTACGCTATAAAAGACAGTCTTTAGAATATTTTTACCTAATAATCTATCAAATCTCAGGCACCCTTTTAATTCAGCCTATAAAACTTCTTGCAGAATTATAACAAAAGCCACCACCCTGCAAACTTTTTAGACACAAACAGTTGTTTTCAGGCAGTAATTGTTCATGTGCATGCCATGAAAGATTGAATTTATCTGAGATGATTCCCTCATTCCATAGAGGAAATAAAGCCACTTTTTAAATTAATTTTTGTTGGTATTACTACGATAATCTCTATACTTCTCTTTTCCATTGAAAAGGGGAGATTTTATTGTCTCTTTGGAGGAGAAAAAAAAGGACTCATTTTTGCATTGAGGACTATTATTATGATCTATATAGAAGAAAAAAAATCTCTTTCACAACTTAAGAAGTAGCACAAATAAATTTAGGAGTATAATTATGGAACGTAAAAAATAAGATAGAAAATAATAACTTAGTTCTAACATCTTTTCTATTACTGTGTAGGGATCAAATTACACTTTGTTATTTTCATAGCTGCTTATGAAATTACAGAATCACAGAGTCATTTAGGTTGGAAAAGACCCTTGGGATCATCAAGTCCGACCATCAGCCTTACTCTACAAAGTTTCCCCTACACCATATCCCCCAGCACCACATCCAAACAACCCTTAAACACATCCAGGGATGGTGACTCAACCACCTCCCTGGGCAGCCTATTCCAGTGTCTGACTATTCTTTCTGTGAAAAAATTTTTCCTAATGTCCAGTCTAAACCTACCCTGTTGCAGTTTGAAGCCATTCCCCCTTGTTCTATCGTTAATTACCTGTGCGACCAGCACCAACCTCTCTACAATGTCCTTTCAGGTAGTTGTAGAGAGTGATGAGGTCTCCCCTTAGCCTTCTCTTCCTCAAACTGAACAGTCCCAGCTCTTTCAATCACTCTTTATAAGTTTTATTCTCCAGACCCTTCACCAGCTTCATTACTGGTGAAATTCCCTTGGTTATTAGACAGAAACCCTTTCTACACTTAGGAAGAATCACAATTGCACCTTTTTCTCATTATGTATCTCTGAGGTCAGTCTTTTCACACATGGCATTTGGTTTTGGCAATCTTAGTTGTATCTACATTAGCCTTAGTATTACTTTTGTTTAGATCAGGAGCGTGCTTTTGGAGTCAATCTCTGGTTACCTCTTGCCACGTATTAGTTCATGTTACAGAGTAATCTTAGAGCATAAAAGTCTGATTCTTTGGTGTGATCCTGGAAGATGCACTCTAAGAGCATCTTAAACATACTTCTATCATTAAAGGACTTAGAGTCCATGGGAGAAGACTATAGAATATCCAAATAAAAATGAAATGAGTAGTGCAGATGTGGAGTCCTTAGTCTCAACTGTTTGAGTATATGAATGCTCTTCTTTTCCACACTCGTCAATGTAGGGTTAGCGGTGGTCACCTATGGGGTAGCCACTGGGGTGAAATCCAAAGTGCTGCTACATCTCCTTTGTGACCTTTGCTAGATTATATGATCCTGCTCTGGCAGGGGGGTTGGACTCGAAGATCTCCAAGGTCCCTTCCAATCCCTGACACCCTGTGATACCTGTGATCTCCTAGCCCAAATCATTCTATGATTCTATAGTCTTAGATCCTCTGGAAAACTAGACTTGGTGCAGAACCCCATCATCTTTTTAAATAGCCTATCTCCAAAAGGTGTTATGGAGTCCATTGTCTACACTGACTGCCTGTTGATTTGCAGGTTGAATTTCAAGTGTTGGATTTTACTGTAAATCATTATCCAGCTGAAGGTCCTGTGAGAGAGGTTCTCTGATTTTTGTCACCCAGATGCTGCTTGGAGCACTGGAGTCAATCAGGCCGCAACTGCTTTTGTACAAAAACAAATGTACCGAATAGCATGGAGTTGAATAGAAAAGCTATAGATGAAGGCTTTTTTTGGTCCTTAATTTTTAGAATTAGAGAGAATTTTCATGGTAAAAAAAATGAAGGAATATATTTTCAGTCTTTCTTTCCTCTCATTACAGGCTTAGCTTGACTTGGTGTTCACAGTGCTGAAAGTCTAATAGTTGCATCTTACAATTTTTAAGTGCATACAACGCTATAGTATAGTGGGGTTTCTGTCTTCATCGAATATATTTGAACTGGTGAAATACTAAATAGCATTTATAAATCTGCATATATATGTAATTTTATGACTTATACATGCCTAATTTACATTTTTATACTGCACTTAAAAAAGATAAAACAAAATTATATTGATGGAAGATATTTTGTTTATAGCAAGATCTTCAGTCTAGCAGCCAGAGAGATAGTTAAAAAAACCAAAAAAAACAAAATCAAAAAACATTCCAATGACTGGAAGCTGAAAGTCACCAAATTCATATTAGAAGTAAAGCATGTATCTTAAATAAGAAAGTATGTGTTTACTGGGTGATTTATAGAATTCATATGATTTAAATGAATGACGTGTATATGTGTACTAGAGATATGGTGTTTGGAAAAAATAATTCCTGGGAAGTCTTATAGACAGTGCTACAGAACAGACAGACTAAAAATTATGAAAATGATCTCTTTTTCTGCTGAAGTTCATAAAGTCTATTAGTTTTGGATATTACTCTAGATTTGCTGCCAGTAGTGATTGTCAGAGTTTTGTTTGGAAGCTGTCTTCAGTATCAAATCCATGTCTCCTACTTTTATGTGACCATTGGTTCAGGTATCTGCAAGACTGATTCAGTCCTTCGGTCTTCCAACTCAGATAAATTAAGTTCTAGGCTTTGTTGTCTTGGAAACTATGTTTTAAATACCGAGGTCCTGTTAGTTGTGCACAAAAATTGTTATGGTATGTTTAGAAGGCTATGCTAAAAGTAAAAATCTTTAAGCCAATGTACTTCAATATAATATATTTTTTTATACATTTCTGTCTAAACAGATAGGAGACTCTATTATATATGAGCTACCTCTCCAACAGATCAGACAGAACAAAGCAACAGTGAGAGAGTGAAAAGCGTGCAATGTGTGATTCTGTGATTCTGTGAAATGGCAGCATACAGATTACAATTAACTGCTGTTCTTCATATTATTAAAAAATGTAGCTATATTTTTGCAAGAAAATGAGGGTGTAAAGTTCACCACAGTTGAAAGCCTTGAAAGAGTGAATTTGAAAGTTGGTTTTCAATTAGATCTCACTTCTACAGATGGGTAATACCAAGATTTCTTGTGCTCATAGTATGTTATTAATAGTGACATTAACTTGTCCTTTTGGTATGTTTTACATTTTCTAAGTTCAACATCTATACTCATTAAGTTTCAGTCTTTTAAAGCTCACAAATTTTAAGATTATGAATGTTGGGTACTAACAGCAATATATTTGGGGTTTTTTTTCTGAATGTTTCTTTAAGAATAAATGCCTGAAACACCTAACTTTCAGAATATTTTAGATTTTTAAGATGTATCCTCATGTCCTTACTGGTTAAAGTGTTGAGATGTCATATTTTGAATATTATGACCTTAGTGTACTACAACTCTGATTGTAAAAGCCTTGGAAAGGGATGCACATTATATTTTATAGTCATTTTAAAAATGGAGACAGAAGTAACTAAGAAAAGTATACTTAGGGGAGAAAGGGTACTGGTTTTACAATGAAACTGGCTAGTTGAATGGACTTGGAAAATGGGGAAGAGCCAGCTGGTTTATGAAGAAGGGGTTGAAACTCTCCACCCTTTTTCTGTTCTTCACAGTAAAGCCTAGGCAGATGAAAAGCTAAGCCCTATAATAGAGATAGTCACTTTTGCTCAGGCAGTTGTATGATTCTCTTATTAGCTGGTTTGCTTATGGCAGATTTTTAAAGTCACATCCTGCCCTCAGGCAGTTGAGCAGAGAAAAAAAGTAATCAAAGGTGATTGGAAAGCAAGATCACTGAATATTATAATGATGGGTACCTATCTTTTTTTTTTTTTTTTCTTCCCGTGGCAGGTGAGAAAAGATAAGTTCATTTCTTTCACCTAAACTTCATCTCCTGTCTGTCCTGCTATATACACTATATGTACATGCATTTCTTAGAGATGTAGCCTGAGTTTCATTACCATACTGTCATACTTGGTTATTTCTCTTCTGCTAGCACTCAGCATCAAAACACATATTTAATTCATACTCTTTCAGCCAAATGAAGATGGCTGTGTTTTACTCTCCCCATCATGTGCACTTCACCATGTAGCTAGCAAAGCAGCTGATTCTCTGTTACAAACAGTGATGTGCACTTCATGTTGGAAACCAGGCTGTAATATAAATATCGCCAAAAGACTTCTCTACTTTATGTTAGAGAGCTTGGACCAGTTCCTAGTGATTGAGCATCTTCAAGGCAGAGCTGTAATGACAACTGGCAATGATTAGCACCTCTGCTAGCAAACTTGACATTGCCTACAAGCATGAAATGCCAGCATAGATGATTTCTGCTGTAACGGTTGGTCCTCCAGGTTAACACTGAGGCATATGGGTATCCAGTAAGGTGAGGATTTCTCTGCACAATTACTGTGATCATCTTTTTCTATTACCACTGTCATGTATTGTACCTACATAACTGAATTTGTGGCCAGATTGTTGTACTAGATGCTATTCGAGCACCAAATGGAATATAATCTAAATTTTAAGGAGTATTTCTGGGTTCACACCATCTATATTAAATTTAGTACTAAATAGTGATCAAAGTAGGCTGCCTTGCTGTATATACATAAGGAATTATTTTTACTCTTAATTTTTTGCTAGTAGCTGAAAAAAATCCAAATAAACAGATCCATCAGTTATTATATTTTCTCCTTCCCTCCAACATTTTAAACAACCTGAAGCCAGTGTATATGTAACTAGATTTAATCAGTCTGCCCAGAGACCCTTGCACCATTGGTAGCACCAGCAATGGAGATAACTTTTCGGTTCGGGGATAAGGCAAATCTCCATTATCTGAAAATAACCATGTGAACCAACAAGATAAAACAGATTATAAACTTCACATTTATTTCAAAACCAGTTGGTATCATTTACGTTTTCTTTCAAGAGAAAATCTCTTATTTGCTTTGATAGCTTTTTCTTCCAGGATGCTAGTTACTTTTTCCCAGGTATTTACTTTCTCTTTGAAAATTACTTGGAGATTTCAGTAATATAATAGTATTAGTGTCCATTTATGCCTGAAATAATGTTATTTCAAAATACTGCATTCTGGTTGCTAGTACTTCCAAAGGATATTTGTTCCAGGGACTGCATTCATCATGTTAGCAGAGTTAAGAAAAGTTGCAGCAAGGTAATGATAAATGCCATTTGTAAAGAAAACAAGACCTGAAACAACTTAATTTTTGAGACAATTCAATTTCAGTTCTTGACTGCTTAGTCAGACAAGTTAATTTAAAAGAAAAGAGAAACAGCATTTCCTGGGCAGGTAGTCAATTAAATAAGAGCTTACTGTACATTGGACTTTGTCTGTATCCTTTATAAGCTTGTCATCTCCTCTGTTTTGCTTTCTATCCCTGTCTCTCTCTAGACCCCTGAAGAACTAGAGGATGATTCAGACTTTGAGCAGGAAGATTATGATGTTCGCAGCCGAACAAGTGTTCAGACTGAAGATGACCAGCTTATTGCTGGACAAAGTGCAAGGGTGAGTATAAAACCCACATACTACATTGTGTCATAGATACAATGACACATAGAATGCCCTGGGTTGGAAGGGACCTCCAAAGGTCATCTAGTCCAACCCCCCTGCATTAAGCATCCTCAACTAGATTATGTTCCTCAGAACCTCATCAAGCCTGAGTGTCGCAGTGTTATATAGCTACAAATAAGAAGCTATGTCTTGGAAAGCAAATGCAGTGATTTAAAATCTTCAGGGTCATTTAAGAAAGGATAGGAGTAGGCTGACCTAGGTGTTAAAAGTGTTTCATGTATCACCTGTTTGAAAAGCACTGTCTTTATTGAGTGATCCACTTTAGGCTTATGCAGTGCCTTGTATTAGCCATTTGCTCCAGCTACTGCTGTAGAAGAAGGCCTTGCAGGTTTGAAATGTGCTGAAACCGTGGGAGTAGTCAGCAAATTAAATAAAAAAAACCCCACAAAACAGCACCATGTGCCGTATCCAGAGAAATCTCACATTAGTCATGTTTCCCAGTGTGCAAACCTGTCAAGAAGATCTGTTTAAGCTACTGAGTAGTCCCTGTAATTTAATTGTAATTGAAGACATTTGTTACTGAGTCAATGTAATTTTACCAGGGTAATTACATCATGATAAACTCGAGTCATTGTGATTTGTGACCTTAGCTTGTGCATGGGGATTGCAAATTAAGCTGATGAGTGCTTCAGGGGTCACAGATGCTGGAAAAGTGAAGTTTGTTAACACTCAAGATTATGCCACCCTCTGATGAATGTTTACCTTTTCCTGCATAGGCTGCTCAGTTCAGATTGCTAAAAAAACATCAGAATATAATTTTGGGGGCAAACGACATCATTTACCCTCAGCAATTTGCGAACAACATCAAGCTGAGTTGTAAGGTTAAAATGCCTGAGGAACAAGACACCATACAGAAGGACTTGAACAGACTTGAGAAGTGCACCCATGTGAGCCTTATGAGGCCAAGTGCAAGGTCCTGCAAATAGGTTGGGACAAACCTCAGTATAGGCTGGGGCATGAAGGGATTGGGGTACTGGGGAGTGAGAAGCTGGACATAGGCCAACAATGTGTGCTCAGAGCTCAGAAGCCTATCTCATCCTGGGCTGCATCAAAAGAAAAGTGGCCAGCAGGTCAAGGGAGGGGATTCTGCACCTCTGCTCTGCTCTTCCTCAGCATTGGGTCCAGCTCTGTCATCCTCAGCACAGGAATGGAGGCCACAACAATGGTCCAGAGGAGACCACAACAATGATGGCAGGGCTGGAATCCCTCTTCTGGGAGGACAGGCTGAGAGAGTTGGGGCTGTTCAGCCTGGAGAAGGGAAAGCTCTGGGGAGACCTTTGTGCAGCCTTTAAGTACTTCAAGGGGCCTGTCAGAAAGATGGGGACAGACTTTTGAGCAGGGCCTGCTGGTACAGGAGAAGGGGTGTTAGCTTTACATTAAAAGAGGGGAGATCCAGACTAGATAGAAGGAGGAAATTTTATACAGTGAGTGTGGTATTGACTGATAGGACAAGGGGAAATGGGTTTAAGCTGAAGGAGAATAGATTTAGATTAGATTTTAGGAAGAAATTCTTCAGTATGAAGGTGACAAGACATTGGAATAAATTGCCCAGAGACGTTGTGGCTGCCCCCTCCCTGGAGGTGTTCAAGGCCAAGTTGGACAGA
>JANIJG010004064.1:3750-18611 GCA_024611175.1 Megaceryle torquata | reverse complement strand
CCCTCCAGTGCTCTGTGACCCTTCCAGTAAAGAAGTTCCTCCCCATCTTGGGGTGGAACTTCCTGTGTTCCGGCTTATGTCCATTCCCCCTTGTCCTTTCACGGGGAACAAGTGAGAAGAGGCTGCCCCCCCCCCCCCCGACACTCAGCCATCATATATTTATAAACATTTATTAATATTTATTATATATTTTTACAATCATATGTAGGTTTTTCTGTGTTGTGAATACACAGTTGGCAATCCCAAAAAAGCGGGTACTTCTTAGTTCAAACTGTACACTAGTGTTACAGTGGGGATCTGCTCCTTGACTGAAAAAGGTGAAAGACATTGTTCATGCCAAATGGCAAAATGCTTTCAGTGTGAATTCTATGCAAGAAGCATAAGGCTTAGTACTTTGCAAACCATTTTTGTTGCAAAACATTGTGTGGACCAGTAAGTAGGCAATTTTAAAAAATTTTAAAAAAGAGCTACGCATGTATGATGGAAAGGCTCTGTTCTGTAGATCTATATACTGAGTTCTACAAATGCACACAGCACCCCTGGAACCCTGCTGCTGTTCCAGTGGCACAGGTTAATTGTTGGAATTGGTTGCAGCTCCCTTCCCTTCAGAAATGCAAGTATTTGCATAACTGCCTCCATCTTCATCTGAAAAAAACCCCAATTCTTGAAGCTGTTTGGGATTTATTTTTTTTTTTCTTACTGTAAGGAAAAGTTTGTCATCTTCAATGTTTTCTGTCATTGTAGAGTTATAGCTCTAGTTTTAAGTGTTCCAGATTTTGTTCTAAAGTATTTACACTCAAAAATGTTGAACATTGTCTTCAAGGGATTTATGATTTATTTTGCTCCTATAAATGACTGTAGATATTTACCAAGCTGCCCTAAGGGACATACATTCAGAAAAATCTAACCTTGGAAGAAAGGCTTTTGGGGATCGATAACTGCTTGCAAACTTTGAATGTGGAAATAACTGTTGTTTTTCATTAATAAAATTTACATCCCTTTAGGTTTTCTTTTGAAGTTTTTCACATGGTCCCATCTAAAGTAGTTTTTGTGTTTTCCTAGAGGAAATAACAGAGAAAGAATGTTTTTTGTCCAGTTTTTAAATATTTAATGTGTCTGCATTCCTATGTTGACTGTACATAAGTAGTAAAGTCTGGAGAGATTTTGTGTAGCAATCTCTTTATTATTTGCATGTTTGCTTAATAGCCTTTTGGTTTTGCTTGCTTAACTTTAGCCTTTTTATTTAGGCCTTATTTGCAACAGAGACTTTTGCTATGGGAATTAATATGCCAGCCAGGACTGTGCTATTTACGAGTGCCAGCAAATTTGATGGAAAAGATTTCCGATGGGTAAGTGAAAAACATCTTCTGTACAATAACTGAATTGCATTATTTAAACCTTAGTAGGATTTTAATTTACTTTTGACATATCCACTTCACTATAGTAGAATACACTTCTCAAAAATCTTTCTTTGTTCATTAATCTGTTAATTATTACTGTGCAAATTCCCGAACACAAGACTTCTCACATTATGCATGAGATTGTTTATTTTCATAGATAGAGCAAAAGGTCATCAAACACAAGTCAGTGGTGGACATTGGGTTAAACTAAGACCTCTGCACAACTTCTGTCCAAAACTGTGAGACCCAAGTACTTTCTTCTGTGTTAGAGCAGTATGGGGAATAACTGGGGTCAGTATCTTATCACAGTGATCACTAAATTTAGGTTTTGACATACCAAAGAAAAGAGTTAATGTACCTCAGGGGAGTATTGATTTTTCTGTTATATAGTAGAGTATTTTGGTTAGCTCACAGAAAGACAGAAATATGCAGAGGGAGGGGCAACTTCTTAAAACAGATGGAAAACTACTTAAAAGTTTTCAACATTAAAGCCGGGTATGTGATTCACGTGTAAATAATACAGGTGCACAAGTCATCACAGCAAAACTTTATAATAAACTGTCATCATTCATCTTTCAGAGATGGGAAAATTGTGATAACCAGGACAAGTGACTTGACATTAATATCTCTTTAATCTTAGTTTGGGCTGTTCAGTTTCATGATTCATGCAGTCTGATTGGATGTCTTAAAGACATATGCAAGAGTTACCTTTGAAGTATCAGATATGTGGAACTGCTGTTATAGAGTTTCCTGAAGTAGTTTTTGAGATCTGGCTTGAACTTGAAACTCAAGAAGTTGTTAGGAATGCAAATTCCACAGATGACAAAAACCCCTACTTGTTTTATAACTTACGGAGACCGGGAACCAGTTATAGCTGGCTCTTGCCCACATCCTACTGCTTTATAACCTCTTCAATTATACTGCTCTTGCTAGGTAACAGTATTCTAATGTTACATTTGAAGGTGATGAAGATGTCCTATCAGTATGTTGAAGATGTATTACATTTTGATAATCTCCGTCATGCTCAGCAACCTTCCATCACCTAAGACATTAGTAAAATGGTTTTTTCACTTACTAAAACGGTGCAGTATTTTAGGAAAATTGCTGTAGCTATGCGAGCATTAGTGAATTCTAGGCTGCTGGCATACATTACTCGTAGTTCTGAGTCTTAGTATCTTAGTGATCGGTTATGAGTAATTAACTCAATCTGTGAAAAATTCACATCTCAGATAGCTCTCCTTTGCTTATTTGTATACACCGTGGTCATTTACTGTATAACTTTAAATAGCACTTTATATGTTCTTGCTATTTTTCTAATATTTTTAAATTGCCCCTGCCCTACCCCTGTTATCCTAGATATCCTCAGGTGAATACATTCAAATGTCAGGTCGTGCAGGACGCCGAGGCATGGATGACAGAGGAATAGTAATACTTATGGTAGATGAAAAAATGAGTCCAACAATTGGCAAGCAGCTTTTGAAGGTAAGAGAGAAGTAGTTAACTTTTTCTTTCTTTAGTTTTTTTTTTTAATCCTCCACACTAAAGCTTTTCTTATTTGCATAATGTAACACGTAAAATTGTACACTTAGAACAAGAATTGTGTAGATCATGCAGGTGGCAGATAACAGTACCTGAAATGAGTATAGGCTTTGGTTGCATTCTCATTAAAGCAGGAGTGTCTATTGTGAAATTAAAGATGACTAATATCACCTTTCTCTATATAAAAGGGATCTCAGGCAGGAGAGGTGGAATTATATCCTGTTTTCTAGTGGTATCATTACTACTGCATTAAGCTATTCATTTCTTGCTGACCACAGTTAGTTCAAGGATATTGGTGAACTAGAAAAGGTTTGCTGAACTTTCACAAGAATTATTAGCTTGGTTCTGTGGTGAAATAAAACTTTGTTAATGGACAGCGTAATAGACAAACTGGACAAAGTCATGCAAAAAATGAGGTACATATGATAAATAAGAAGAGTGAGATAGTGGACAGTGAGCTAACATCAACTATGAAGAAATTGTTAGTGCTTGTAGGAAACTTTGAGGTCTGGAAATGAAGAGATTGTTAAAAAAAAAAAGAAACCCAAACACAAACCAGTCTTGTGGTTGAGATGGGCATTAGATTCTAGTGCTTTTCCAAACTGTAATGAAAATTGTTGCAGATAATACAATAATACCCTCTTGCTTTATAATTCAAATATGAAATACTGTAGTCATTACAATTCTATTGAAGGTCCATAGCAAAAATCACCATAATAAAGCATAATATTTTGTTGTGTGTATTGCCTGTCTCAGGCTACTTATATTAATTATGCACACACGTTAAAATTGAAAACTTGGGAGTTACCTCTGTATGTTATTCAGGAGCTTGTAGCATTGGCAAAAATAGCAGTTTTTAAATGGCGCTTATATTATTACTAGAGTTTCTATTAATTGTGGGAATCATCTGAAGTCTGCCTCAGGGTGTGTTAGTAAAAAAACCATGTATTTGTTGCCAAAAAAAAAGAGATACCAATGCTTCTCTATTTTGTTCAGGCAAATGAAGAATGAGGAGGAAAAATATATACATGGCTGATGTTAGTTATTAGTATGTGGGTTCTTTGTTTTATGTTTTCCTCTATCAGTGCTGCCTGTTAATTCATAATAAATATGTGCATTAGATCACTTTTATAAACAGGTCCTATTTACCTGTTAAAGTCAGAATTTTCATGATTGCTACATTGTGGTTAACTAACTGTGAATTAGTAAAATAAAAGCTTTCAGAAATACTGGAACTCATTCATGTATGGTAACATTAGGTTCTGAATTTGTCTTAGTCTTGATTCAATTTCTTTTTTCTTGGTGGAGTGGACATGTATTTATTTGTTTATGTACACTTAATGCATGTGTCTATCTCTGAGATTTTTGAGTTTTTATGGCTATTCTAAAAAAAATAGGTGTAATTTTGTGGCATACTTAAATTAAGGCATTATAGCTTCATAATTCCGCAGCTGAAAAATTAAGCAGCGGGCAATACAAAAAAAAAAGAGAGAAGAAAAATACTCCTTATAAATAGCATTAACTTTGTGTACTTGTAATCTAGTCTGTAAAGAATATCAACCAAAAATTAA
Organism: Megaceryle torquata; assembly: GCA_024611175.1. Taxonomy (NCBI): domain Eukaryota; kingdom Metazoa; phylum Chordata; class Aves; order Coraciiformes; family Cerylidae; genus Megaceryle; species Megaceryle torquata. Next base: position 14,101 of record JANIJG010004064.1, on the reverse strand, counting down.
TTTATATTCAATAATTGTAAATAGCTTAAGAAGAATTGGTAGCTTGATTATCTTTGGACTTTATGAGATTACTCTCTAAGATCAACCATTCAGACGGTATTTTTTAAAGTTTGTAAATTCAATAATTGGAGAACTATAGAACTCAGTTTGAATGAATTAAGATGAAAAAAAGGAAACACTAAATCACTTTTTTAATACTATTCTTTGCCTAGGTTTTAAGAAAATAATAAAGACTATTTCTTTTACTGAAACTATAAACTCCTTGAGATTTTTTTTTCCTTTTGAAGGAAACAAAATGGAAAAGTAATAGAACTTTTTTGCTTTCTGTATTATCTCATGGTTCTTCTCCACTGTTCTAAATAAGTTAATGTATTTCATTAAGTTTCCACACTACTTCACTTCTAAGGAAGGACTGAATTTGAGATTTCTTTGAAAAAGATATAAGGGGTTTATAATGAATGTATTGATGCTTCTGTATCATCTGTAACTGTTCGACCAATTACTGAAAAGGCAGTAAAAATTAATCTTCTATGAGTTGAGCAATACAACATTTAAAATAGTTCTTATTTTCCTTTTTAAATACAAAACACTTAGAGGAAATTTAATGTCAAAACAGGCCAAGAATGTATACAGCCTAACATTTCTTTAATATGCACATCTTGTACTCATCGCTAAGTGTGTCTGAATTAGGTTTTACTTACTGACTGACAATGTTTGTCTGCAGTAAGTTCTCGCATCTTGCAATAGTATTTTTCTGCCACATCAAGTTTTGTGGCTTTGCTTCAGGGTAAGATAAAGACGTATATGGAAAACTTCAAAAGAAATAAATTAGCCATATTGAGGATGATAGATCACTTATGTAGGACTTTTTTCTTTATAGCTTCTCAACCCTAATGCATGTATGATCAAAACCCATTTCCTAAATACTAGAGCAAAATGTCTGGGCATAATGTTAACTCCCTAGCACAGCGGCCAGTGAAGCAAGTACAAGCAGCACTGCTGCATCTGTGCCGTTTGGCCATGGCACGGTTCATTGCGACATTGCGTACAGTACAGGAAACTTAAATTCAAAGGTCAAATCTCAGATGGAGTTCTTAGGAGGGGTATGTATAAACATACATTTATCTTTGCAGTGTCACAAGGCTTTTTTGTTTATCCTTAGCTGAATATTTAGTAAACTGGTGACTTACATAGATCTAACTAAATGCATACAATATAGTTGCATAGCTTTCTGAAGACAGCAATTTTTAGTTTTACATTTACATAATACTAAGAAATATTTGATGTGAATTTTTTGTTTGTTTTCTTAAATCTTTAGCTATATTGTGTTAGTTTAGGTAGGAAGTGGAAAGCTTCTCCTTGACACTAGATGTCCTTTGAAACCAGAGCACCATCTCTAGCTGAAGTTTTGCCATGTTTCATGTAGTCCTACAGAGACAATAGAGTTACTGAGCAGATGTAATCTGTTATGTCTCTTAAGAGAAAAATCCTAATCTAATTGCGTTACAGAAATGAATGATTGTATAATGAAAGAAAATGCGTAAGTAGGTTTTCAAGCCTTGAATTTGAGTTTATCAGTTCTTTGCTTCTACTTACTGCTCTACAGGAGAAGTTAGATGGACTGGAAACTAAAAAGAGAGTGTTCATCTAGCTAGATGAAATGCACAGTACTATGCTTTTCTTGTTGTTTGCATCTGGAACATAAAGTGCGCTTTAAAGCTGATGCCAGGCTGTAGGAGATACTCCAGTAGGTACATCTGGCTCTTTGGCAGGGCCTTCATTTATAGAGTTGGCAGTACTGTGTTTATCTGGCCTGTATGCTACTATTAGGAAACCATTTGGTCTTTTTGTATTCTATTTTGACTCTTAGGTTGTTTTATTGTATTAGGCAACTGAACAAGATAGCAATTCAGACAGTTTTATACTTTCTTTAACTTTCTGCAAGTTTGCACAGCTCTCTCATATGACCACTGTGCAGTTGTTAGAAAGCTTATTAATTTTGAAAGGACAAAAAAAATATAATTTCCATATAATTAAGGCAGCATCACTAGATATTTTGTGGTTTAATCATCCACAATGTATTGTGTATGGCTGTCCCTTCAGATTCCCAGGTACAAAGAAAATCCTATTTAGTGTGAAAAGCAATATTTACATATAAATAAATCTGTGCTGATTTGGAATAAATTTACAATGCAATTGGAAATGGTGAGGAGGTGATAAGAAGCTTCTGCTGCTAGAAGAGGAAGTTTCTGGAACAGGAGCTTTGTGATAAAATTGCTGGAAGTTGCGTAAGTATGTTACCTGTATGAAAAAGAAATTAATACTACGTCTTGGGCAGAATTTGTGTGGATTTCTGTCACAGAAACTGTAGCAAGCAACTAAAACTCTTAGCTGGTTTATGAGAAATGTCACGATTATGTAATAATAGGAAAAAACTGTGAAAAAACAGGATTTAGGATAAATACTGGTTAATGTGTAGGAAAAATATTCTGGTTTATGCAGGAGATTAAGTTCACTTAACCTTTGACTGTGAGATTGCTTGCTCCTTCTCTGTGTTTGTCTGGTATTGACTGACAGGCCATGGGACTGCTCCTGTATTGGACTTTTTGTGTTTTAAAATATATATGGGTATGTACGCTCTTGGAATTAGGTTGAAAAATAGTAAAACTTTAAAAATTATCCTCCAACAGACAAATTTACTTTGGTAAACTCATCACTACAAGTGTAAATGCATTTTGACAGATTAAGCTAGGTTTGTTTGTGTTTGGTTTTTTTTCCTTATTCTTAAAAAGAAAAAGGTACGCGTGAGGTAAACAGAAGACAAAGTTCCTTCTTTTAATTTTTTTCGATATTAACTTCTTGTATGTAGTCATTGCTAGGGCACACATTTTAAGTTCAAACATACTACATATTTACTAAAATCGTAAATTGTCATATCACCGACTTGATACCTTTAGTAGCAAATCTGAACCAGTGAGTGATGAGGATCTCATCTAGCTTCTGAGTGCAGATGCAGATACCATTTGGTTTTTTTTTCCATTTCAGCTCTCCTTTTGTTCCTACAACTTAGGAGCAAACTTACTCTCTTTGTATTACATAAATACAGTTACTGTGTTACCAGGCCAAAAGAATGTTTGCATACTGTGGTGTTGAAGACACTTTGAAGTACCTTTCACCCTGTCTTCAAATTATGTTTGGTGTTGAGCAATTTATGTAGCAATGCTATGATCCTGATTTGGGGAGGGCCAAATTTTAAATTTCTAAGTTAAAATGTGATATTGTTTAAAATATTTGTATATTTAAATATTTGTTTGAGAGTTAAATACTGCTCTCTTAAGCTGGAATGCCTAGATACAAGTGTGTAGGCATTCTTTTTTGGTATATTTTTCTGTCTTCAGCTCAGAAAGAAGGAAAAAGTGTAGGGTAAGAACAGAACCTGGAGTCACCAGCCTGAAGTAAAAATAAGGATAGTTACTATGGTATGAGCTACTGTATTAGAGAGGATAAATGAACAAAAAGTTCAGTCATTCAGAATTAACTTAAGGTGGTGATAGCGGCATGAGAGAAACTGAGTTAATGTTGGGGTTTTTTTTCCCCCCTTTAGGTATCTTATTACAAATGGACCATTTGTATAACCCAAGCCTGAGGTATTTTCATTAGCAAAGCTTGCTAAAAGTGTCTTTTGCCATCCACAGTGGCTTCTGTTTATGTTGGTGCAACTGTTTTGGTGGGAAAGCAGTGAGCCAGGTTGGCAATAAATTTGTGCTTAAAATAGCTTCTTACCATCATCTGTTAAAAATAACCCTGCAGAAGAGTTTGTAAATAGTTTTGCAGCCACATTAATATATCTTAGGAGAATCCTGCTACCAGTATAACTATGTAGTTGATACTTCTGAGATCAATCTGTTCTTATCTAATTGTGTGCTGTTAATTAATATTTAGCCAAAAGTATTTGTGTCTTTCACGTGTATCAAGCAGTTAGTTGCATTTTTATTTAATGAGGTGTTTTTATAGAAATTTGAAAAGGCAACTGCCAGAGACAGCTATGTGTACTTATTTCTCCCTTAGGAGGAAAGAAGTCAGAGGTCTCTTAAGTATCTCCAGTGTCTTCTGTTCTTTGTTCTTTTTGTAAAGCGTTTCTTTCTTTCCTTTATGGAAACTCATTAATTCAGCTTATTTCTGGAAACAATAAGCAAATTAAACTGTTGGTGGACCAGATGGTGTAAAGTATGTCCTATGTTTTATCAGTTTTTATCATTATGAAAGGTAGTTTACTGTTGTTTTTTGCAAGTTTCCTCCTTCATCTTTGTTAGCTTGTAATGTCCCTGTGAGTTAGTTTCAGATTGGATTTGCCATCTTAAGTTCCCTGGGAATGCACTGTCCGCATTTTCTGGGAGAGTCTGGAGAGCAAGAAATTATATGCAAAATCTGTTCCTTTCTCTGCATGGGAACAGTCCTGAAAATGTAAATATTTTTCTCCAACTTGTATGACTACTAAATGCTTAGTGCCTTGGTGGATGATGTGATTGTGTTCAAGAGACACTGTTCTGAAATTATTGGCAGTTAAACAAGGCACAGTGTATAGCAGCTATCATTTTCAGATAGTTCTTGACAAAATTATTTTTGCAGTGAAACGTTCATGGTCATGTTCTTGATTTTTAACATGATCAGCATAAATCAATTATTCTTTTGCAACCCAAATCTTGGAAAACTACTAGTAAGCTTAAAAGTTCTCAAGCACTGAAGTGGTTGCAAGCACACCAAGTAGGTCATTAATTTCTGAGAACTTCAGTTCACATGTCCAGGCTGTCCTCATGTATCCAGGAAGCTCTCATTCAGAGAGATTAAAAAAGCTGGTAAAAATCATCCTGTTTTTAAAAAAATATTCTGAAGATTTGGGATTGGGGGACTGTCCTCTTTTTGAAGGGGTGAGGAGCAGGATAACTTGCAGAGAGGAGGCTGTGGAACTGGGATTGTAGTTCCCTAGAAACAATAAAGTCATGGACATAGTGTGTGTTTGAAAGTGACTTCTTGATGCCTGTTCTTTGCAGGCTTTCTCTTCAACTGTTGTAGCTTTGATCAGTTAGGCTTTTGCTCGATCTTCTGCATAAGTGGTTGGTGATTCTTTCTCATATGGAGCCTTTTCTCTGGAGACAAGGGAGAGGCTTCCTCAGAGACTAAGAGAACTTGAGGCATACCCTAGTTTGTCATAGAGAAGGTTGATGCATTGTGATGGCAGGATTTGTGATAGAGGTGGGTGAACTGTTGTGCACATGATTCACAATATTCTTAAGTAAGTGACAAAGGCAATTGATCTGGGAGCTGGTGGCACAAGGTGTAAGCAGAGAAAGGTATCTTAAGAGGAGCAAACCACCATGGAGAAAATGTAAGTTAAACCGATTTATTTGTTATTATACCTTAGCAGCAAGCAGAATTGTTGAACAGTTTATACTGTGTGGGGTCTTCAAGAGCAAGTTAGAAAAAGAAGGCCCACCTTTTCTGTTTTGCTGTCAGTAACATCTGTAACAGTAACATCTTCTCTTCCCTCCACCACATGTATCTGACAGCTATCTTTAGGTAACCACTGATGGCCCCTTCAGTAATTGTGCCAGTCTTTATAATTTGCCAGGAAAGGCTGATTGATTGTCTACTCGTGTTTTGTGTGTACTTTGTATAGAACAACTGTATTTTTTCTATAAGGTTTTCTAAAGCAGCTTCAAAATCCATATGTTACTACACAGTAAATGAAGCAAGGGCATCCAGGTGATTGCTGTGTGTTAGATGAGAGTATGTTGATAGCCCAGGCCATGTTGAAAAGACAAAGTTTATTTAGTAAATCTTTCATTTCATGTATAGGTCACTCTTTAATGAGCAGTAAATACTGAACTATTGCAAACTGTTGCATTTCATGTTCTTATACTTTCAGATTAAATTTCACTTGCCATTGTAGTCCTCATCATAGAATTCTATGGATTGCTGGTGTATTAGGTGATCTAGTAGTATTTTTACCAAACCTTGCTGTTTTTCTGTCTGTGCCTTTTCTAGATTTCTTGTAAGTACAGACCTCTTTTAAGTCTCCATTATGGAATTTTGTTTTGAAAAAATACCAAAATACACTGTTTTTCTGTTCAATAACTTACAAGAGCTTGGTTTTTTAAGTCTCTTATAGACTTAATTACATTTGTTTGGTGGGGGTAAGGAGTGTCTTGTCATAACATTTTTTTCAGGAATCAAGGAGCTACAATAACTCATGTACTTCTTAACACCTTTAGATAGCTCTGAAAGGTTTGTGAGCTCAGACCTTTGTAAAAACCAAGTTAATTTATGCAGTTGTTTCCCTGTATTCTGTCCAGATGTCTGCTGCTTTTGTTCCCGCTGCTTTTGTTCCCACTCCTTTTGTTGCAGAGAAATTGTAATTTTTTTTTTTTTTACTTTAAAACTCCTGTATTTCCCTTGGATGCTTTCTGAAGAACTGTCAGGCTCCTGCTCCTTTGATACCAACATTATTTTAGAGAAAGGGTTATGCACCTCAGTTGGTAATTCCATACTTTAGTAGATATGGGTCTCTTACCTGATTGCAGTGACTTCTTTTGGTTTATGAGGATGGTCTTTGTTAACACTCAAGTTAGAGACAGCTTCTTAAGACTGCCCTTTGTTCAGAGAGGCTGTAGTGTTGAGATCTTCTAGATGTTCCTTAGGCACTGTTTTAACTGTTCTGTGGTTGTGGGTTTGTTTTTTTTTTTGAATAGCTGTTTGTTTTAATGCATATCAATTAAATGTTTTCTTAGGATAATGAGGTTTTCCTTTTGCATATGGACATAGCAACAGCTGTAGTGAATCAGGCCAAGGATGCATCTACCTAGTCTAGTACCCTCTTTTGATAGACAACAGCAGTAGATGGTCCTAGAAAAAAAGAATGAGTAAAGAAGGTAGCGATGTGGTATTTCCTCACAATACTTCCCCAGCATCCTTTCTTAGGTTATGGATTATACCTGATATACTGCCTTGTAAAAACTTGAACTTTGCAGACTCCCAGAATGGTTGAGGTTGTAGGGAACTTCTGGCGGTCATCTTGTCGAAGCTCCTTGCTCAAGCGGGGTAGAACAGACTGCCCAGGACCATGTCCAGATAGCTTTTGTGTATCTTCAAAGGTAGAAAGTCCACAACTGCTCTCAGACAATACACAAAATAAATTAATTTTGTAATGAAACATTACTTAAGTTAAAGAAATTGTAGACTGCCTGTTTTTGAACAGGCTTCCCAACCACTGTGGTCAGTAAGTCTTAAGAGAAAAAGGTGTGCAAAGTTTTTCTATAGTTAAAATGATGGCTTGCTTTAAATAGTTAAATAACTATTATTAAACTATTATTATTAACTAGTTAAAATAATGGCATCCAAATAATAGCCTATAAGAAACATCTACATTTTTCATCTGAATTTTTAATTTTATTCAGCTTAAATTTATAATATTGTAGTATAACTACAAATGAGACACATAAATACTGTTGCATATTCAGCATAATAAAATTGTTTAGGATTTGATGAGATGTAATCTAAATTCAAGTGCTACCTATTAAAGCAGCTCCTCATACAAAACACTGCATCACAATTTGTTTGATATGTTCTTACATGCTGCTATTAATTTATTTTTTTTTTAACTGGACAGTGTACTTGGATCTTTTTCAGGGTTCAGCTGATCCTTTAAACAGTGCATTCCACCTTACGTACAACATGGTATTGAACCTGCTTCGAGTTGAGGAAATTAACCCTGAATACATGTTAGAAAAATCCTTCTATCAGTTCCAACATTACAGAACTATTCCAGAAATAGTTGAAAGTAAGTATTACTGTTACGTTGTACTCGAGGGAGTCAGTATAAAACATGTTGCATTGTGAGATTGGGTAGTTACAATTCATTATGCTTCTAAGACTTCATATCTGTGCAGTTCTTGTCTTCTGCCAGCAGTTACCACTGCACCTTTTGTGTTATGCCACAGTTTCAGGAAGACGAATTTTCTCTTGTTCTTACAACTTACAGTGATAGGCGCTGTCAGACTATGAATAGAACGTTCCTTTTTGGGTCAGACAAGAATGATTGTCACATTGATAAACTGTAGGACGGGAAGAACAGTTTTTAAATTCTTGAGACTTGTTAGAGGTGCAGAGAAGAAAAGTTATACTCCTTTTTGATATGCAAATTTAGCTAAAAGAGAGATAATTTTAATAGCTCATTACCATCTCTAAAAATAACTGAGGCATGCTGTACTCAGAGTAGCAGAGGAAAAAATGTTTAATTAAAATACAAAGCAACATTCAGAGAGGACTGAGACATTATTTAAACTCTGCTGAGTAACTAAATTTTGATCCATGATCTTTAAGTAGTGTGGGTTTTATGAACCAAAGTCTGTTTCCAAGTATGTCAGCCAGAGGTCGAGGCCTCTTTCAAAATTTGCTTAACCCAGAATTTAAGAACGTGGGAGGTAATTGCTTCCTTTGCCACTGATAAATGAGCAGTTCATCTGATCATTTTTTCATTGAATATTAAGAGAGAGAGAGAGTGTGTGTGTGTGTGTGTGCGCGCGCGCGCGCGTGTGCATGTAGCTTTGGTAAACATGCAGGGCAGGAGGGAAGGGTTACTCCCTTTGCAGAGTTTCTGTTAGTTTGCAAGTGTAGTATTTATGACAGTAGTTCTCAAATACAGCATGTATTTCCTGAGAACCTACCTGTTCAATTGGCATATCTTGATCTTCATTCTGGCATTCCAGTGCTGCTGTTTAAATACAGAAATGGTGATGGAAGACAATTTTCGTATTTCTTGGGCATTTTTTATTTAGGCATCATACAATGTGTTTGAATTTTGTAATCACAAAGAAGAATGGTTGCTTAGGTCAAAGAGGAAATTATGCCATGAGTATGCCATGAGTATGGATTGCTAGCTTTTTTTCTTTAAAAACTTGGCAGATAAAACCAGGGAGCACTTCCCTGAGCTGTCTCTCAAGTTCCAGTGAAGGATTTCTGCATTACCTGTATGCATTCAAATAACATGTAAGAGGGTGAGTTGGTAGCGAGGAAAAAGAGATCTTTATAATCTGTCCTTTTCTGTTTACCAGCAGTGTTACCAGTGTGAGAAAATGAAGCGTGTTGTTTACAGTAAAAACTGATGTGCCTAAATATAGTGTAAAAATGTTGGAGGAAGAAAATACTGATTTCCAACTGATTAAATGTGAACAAAAAAGAAGGTTAGGGAAAACACCTTCTAACAACTTCCCTTTTGTTGGAAGATGTCTTGTTAGAGGGTGTTTTTGAGCAGTATTGTTTTCAAAGCAGGAGGTGAAGAGCTCTGGTAGGCAGTAAATACCATCCTACAAATCATTGCAAGTTTTTGTGGGACTTCTGTGCAACCTTAAATCAGTGATCCCTGGACAATGGGGGTCCAGCCTTCTCTGTTTCCATAATCTTGTTTATTAAAAAAAAAAAAAAAAAGTGTTTAGTATTAATATTTAATTTCCTGTAAATAAAATCTAGTGGACACATTTATAGATTTCTAGCTTTCCAGATAATGCATTTGGTAAATAAATGCTAAAAATGGTGAGAAAATACTAGTTATCTAGATCTGAAAGTGAATCATTGATTTCTAAATCTGTGAAGTTACTCATTTCCATGAGATTTTACTTTTATTTTAGGAGTGAATAATTTGGAAGGACAGTACAACAAAATAGCAATTCCCAATGAAGAAAATGTGGTCATATACTACAAAATCCGACAGCAGCTTGCAAAGCTGGGTAAAGATATTGAAGAATATATTCACAAACCAAAGTATTGCTTGCCCTTTCTGCAGCCAGGAAGACTGGTAAAGGTAATTGGATTTTTCTTCTGTTTTGTTTTTATTTCAAATCTCTACCTATCTGTGAAATTTGCAGGGTTCATTTGAATCTGCCAGTTCACCATCCTGAAAATTACATGCATTGCACTAAGCAACAATTTTCACTGCTGTTACGTTTGTTAAATGTTCAGTAATGAATTAAAAGAAATAGTTTTTATGACGAATAATAGTCCAGGATTGCTGTTGCAAATATCAGAAACCCAAAAAGATGTGCTAGCAAGCATGTGATTATACATGAGTTACGTTATAAAATCTTGTAATAATTTTCAGGTGAAGAACGAAGGTGATGACTTTGGATGGGGAGTGGTTGTTAATTTCTCTAAGAAATCAAATGTCAAGGTAAAATATACATTCTTTCCATTAGAAAAATAAATACCTTACTAGTTTTTGTTGGTTTGTTTTTTTTTTTCTGAAAATCAGATAAATATGCTGTTTTCTTTGTAGTTTTAAAAGGAAAAAAAAAAAATT
>JANIJG010004062.1:41348-83793 GCA_024611175.1 Megaceryle torquata | reverse complement strand
CATCTGCCCAAGGAAGACTTTGGGTCCAATAACAAAACTTTAAAAAAAACACCCCCCCCCCCCCCCCCAAAAAAAAAAAAAAATACCCTCCAAATAAATCTTCAATATCTGAAAATCTTGCATAAGAAGTGTTAGCTAAACATTAGAGGGAGAGAAAAATCTTACCTGGATAAGTAATCTTATACATCTGTCTCTTTTCTCTATGAAATACAGGTAATTACAAGTCCACAAACTTTTTGAAAATTGCAAACAGTTTATACATGGTGTGTGGGTAGAAAAGGTCAACAACAGTGACGGAAAATTTTGTCTTTGTTCTGGATCATATATGCTGATAGGTGTCCTCCCCAAGTTTAAATTTGCTGAACTAGATAGGTATTTCAGTTAAATAGTAATATTGCATGTGGGGGGTGGTAATTTTTGAGAGATCATTCAAACTGCTACCATGATCTATAGAAGGAGAGCAATGTTACCACTTCCAAGTATGGAAGGATTCAATATCAGGCTTTCACATAGTCACAAAAGACAGTTTGAGAGCCATCGATTATTTGGTGTAGGCAGAGCAGGCAGAAACCTCCACTGGTATGAACATCAGCTGGGAATCATTGTTCTTGTTTTGTGTCCAGTACAGCTGTGGCCTCCTTTTCTTTGGATGTTTTAACTTGTATTCATTGAGCATGATTTGACCATCTATAAACATCACTATACATGTGTGCTTAGAAGTGTCTCTGCATGTTGGCTTTATAATAGAAGTGTGTATTTTTCTACTGAAAAGAGTTTATAAACCACTCTTTAAAATGGCATGCTAAGAAAACTGGTGAAAAAAACAATACCAGCAAAAATCCCTGGAGGAGATGGAGTTCATTCTGCAGTAGAACTGTTTTGACACAAAGATGTGGAATTGAATATTTGTATGAATAATTCTTTCCAATATTTCACATCCACTCCAGAGGTCCATAACCTTTAATTTCATAATAATTAACTTAAAAACATGTATATCTAAAAGGGGAGAAAATTATTTTGAGATGGCTCAAACATTAACAGACCTTTTTTCTTAAGCTTCACAAGAGATAATTGTGAGTAGGCATTCAGTACAGTTATTCTTTACAAAAGGAAAGGAATTCTTTGCGTTTTGTTTGGTTTGGTTTTGGTTTTTTTTTCAGTGTTTTTGTTTGTTCTTTCTTTAGGTTTTATTGGTTGGTTTCTTTTGTTTTAAACTGTCCTAAGGAATATTTACATACTTTTGTTTGTTGAATTCAAATTGGTAGGACCTGATAAACATCCCCTAGAATGAAATTTCTGATTCTAGCTTAAATTCTCTTAAACTTTTGGCACGTCTCTGAGAAAATGCAAATACAGAAGAACAATAGATAAAAAGGAATTGGAGGGAGAGGAGAGGGCCTGGAAAATTAATCTTTAGAAATATAACTAGTATCTTTTAGATACTTTTATATGTATTAATAGTTCTAAAATTTTAACAAAGATAGTTTTCTCCTGTTACAATAACTGATCTTGATGGGTACAGGTAACAAGCATGGGTTTTGGCGTGGTGGTTTTTTTTTCTTTGTGGTCCAGTGCATGGGAGATCTGCATCAATACAGGCTGCTTACGCCACTTTGTCATCAAATTGGAGGGTGTGTAAAGTGGTGAATACATCTGTGTCTGTTTCTAATGATGCTTTTATTAATAACCGGTATGCTGGAGCACACTGTGTTGAGAGAATAGCATTGCACTGGTAATGTTTTCAGCTGCTCTTCAGACCAAGATTAGAAGACAAAGTTAACACTGATAAATTCGAGTAGTACTCCACAAATGCTTGCAAGTGCAAAGTTCTAAAAGGATAAGGAAGGTGTCAAAGTTGAGTATAAAAGTATTATCAGAAAGTGCAGGAGCACTACAAGAGGCTTTGGCTCCTTTATTTTCCTTTATAAACCACCAGAGTGAGGCTGCAGGAGAGATGGCTGTCCTTCTGAATGTCTATAGAAGAATGTGTCACGAGACAAAATTGCTTCCATTGTATTTGGTACTGGAGAGCTTTAGTATCTACCTTGGGGCACTGTATTTATAACAACAACAATAAATTAAAAAATAATTAGTGAAACTAGAGAACCAGCTGAATGAAGACTGGCAAGTTAGGAAACATTGGAAGACAAATATTTTTTTTTGAGAAAGTAGATAATGTGTTTTTTCCACTGTGCTGATGGTTTTTATGCAGAGGGTGGATATTCTGTCTCCAGAGACGAAGACAGGATACAATTAGGTTTTTAATCTGCACCAGAAAATTGGGCTTTTAGTATATCATACAGGTCTAAGGAAACTTGGAATTACGGAGATGTTAAGTGACTACTGAAGGCTGAGGCAGACATGTTTGAAAAATGGTGGGTGACTGTAGTTGGATGGTTGAGTAATATAATAGTTCATTGTTGCTGAAAGTGGAAGGACTTTTTCATCTTATTCTTGTTACTTTTGCATGTCATCATCTCCTCATCTGTAGTGACTTTTGCCAGTTTTGGTCTCCTGTGAGCCTTTTTTTTTTCCTTTTTTAATCTCACAGGACAATGGAAAAACTATGCAGGGTTGTGTCACCCTGTGTCATCCTCCATAATCTCACCCACCATCATTTAAGTTAGGGTTTTTTTACTTTTCTGAGAAATTAATGTGGCTTGGAGAGAAGTAAACCACTGCTGGCATAACATAAGCAATGCAAGTGTGTGGCTGTCAGCAGGTAGATACAGGAGTGGTATCAGTCTCGTATATGTAAGTGAGCTGTTATGAAAGCATATCCTATTGTGATTTTTGTCTGAGGTGAAGTAGGGGAATTACATGTTAACTGAGGTCCTTTACAGATTGTATTTCTGCAGTTTGATAGCAATTGAGGTGTGATGTGCTGAACATAAGTTATGAGGGGCTTTGAACATAAAGTAGATGGTGTTTGAAATAATATAAAGGAACACGTAATTTAAAGCTCACTTCCCCATTGATGGTTCTAGATGGTTTGTGTATCCATTGTGACCTATTCTTATGAATTAGTGTTTGTCTAAAAAAACCTAACTTACATGGCATTGAGATCTAAGTGAATTAAGCTATAATTTGTATTCAGCTTGAGGAGAGAAATGTTAGGGGAATGGAGGAACGAGTTAGCTTGTAGCAGTAGTCATATAAGCCAGATCCATTAAGTCCAACTCTGCAATTGTGAGCTTGATTGCTTTTTCCTTATATGAAGAGGAAGAGTCCTAAAACCAATCAAAACTAGTTGTCACTGAGAGTGATTCCACAATCAAATGTATTTGAGAAACTTGTTCCTCAAAGGGATCCAGATTGCAACTCCCATAGGTTTAGCCAAGACCCTGCAGTAGCTGAGTGGATTTTAGCAAACATAGTTGGTTTTAATAGGTTTGTTTCAGATGGGGGATTAGAGTAGATGACCTCCAGAGGTTCTGCACAACACAAATTATAACTTGGCGATCCTAAGTATGCCTAACTTTTTACTCTGCTATGATCATCTGGCAATTCAGGTTATTCTCTTAAAATGAGTTTAACAGAGTATCAGTAACTTGTCTTGTCTGAAAGTGCAATGTGATGATGCTTGCAGGATGAATGAAACAGTTTTCAATTTTCATTTTTTTCCAAGAAGAAATGTATCTGATTAGATGAGCTGATAAGAGGAAGGATCATGGTGTTGGTATGTTCAGTTTCTAAATTGCTCTAACTTGTTTCTGTGCTGTCATGGTACACATACTTCTGTAATTGTGGTTCTAACTGTTTCTGGATTAATGAGATAAATGTAGTTGAAATTAGAGTATTTTATTTACAATATAAGGCTGGAGCTGTTGAGACAAAATTCAGCAGTATTTAAATGTTAGCCTTTAAAGTGTAATGGTGGTACTCAGCAAATTAAAAACTCAAAAAATTATTTGTGAAGCAATTTTCTGCTATGTCTTGAGAAATTGATTCTGTAACAGTAGCTTATCTAGACTTGTCATTTTTAACTGTGGAGAACTTTGAATAATCCTTATGAATAGTGGATCAAAATGTTAATTTGGCACCTACCTGTATGTGTGAATTAAGATAAAAATTTTTTTTAAAAGTCTTGTTTGTCAGCATGACTCACCTGTTGGTTTTTGAGTTGCTTCCCTTATTTTGAACTTCTTATATATCTTGACTTAATAATGCTTTTTTTTTTGAGTTTTTGGTAGACATTCTTAATGTTACATGAAGTCTTTGTTGAAGTGGTTGTCCACCTGAACCCCTTTTTACTCTTGTTTTTCACAGAAAGGATCTTAATTTTTTTTTTACAGTTCTCAAACACGAGAAGTAAAGGTTAGTCAAAGAGTTGCTATAAGAGTAAATCTAGACAGAGATACCAGAGGCAATAGTGCCGAGTTCACAGGGTTACAGATAGAGATTTAAAGTAGTTTCGAAGAATTGCAATTAGAAATTGCAGTTTTAGGTAGGAGAGAGAACATGATAGTCTTTTTTGAATTGGAAGAAAAAGACAAGATACAACTTGATTAAATTAGAACAGAAATTGCTGGCTGTGGAACAAGTTATTCTACATTATATTAAACCTGCCTTCTGCCTTTTTTATTCTGCTTATCTAATATAAATAAGTTTAAATCACATTCCTTTTTAAACGTGGAAAGCCCTGAACAGATCAAATCCTCTCAAATTTCTTTAATTCTCCTGTAAATTGTTTCCCGAGTCAGGGTATTGAAATAATGTTATATGCAGAGGAAGAACTTTCAACTGATTTTTTTATTGTTAATTATTAGAAATGTGTGGTCCAGATTTCCCCTTTGAGGTGACTTGGGTGAAGCCACCAGGAAGTCTGCTGTAGAAAACTTCTCCTAGTAAACTAGTTTGGTACAAATGGGTTTATTCAGAAGAGAAGCAAAATTAAACTTAGAAGAAATGTTTATGCCATATTTTGTTTTAAACTGCAAATGTAGGTGTTTTCTGGTAATTGTGAAAAACATGCAAGTATCACTCAGTTTTCAAATATACTGGTTACATAATACTCTTCTGTCAGATTAAATGTCATTTACTGGCTCAGACTGTATTTTAGTATAAGTGATTAAACTGAAAAAAAAAGTTAAGTATGCCATTTGGGGTTTCTTTGTTTTGGCATGGGCTTCATTTGCAGTTATCACATGTATCCTTTTGAGGAAGAAATCAATTTTATAAAATTGACAATTTTGCATGCTTGAATTCATGTTCAAAACTACTTTGATTATTGGTTTTGGACAGATTGTTTGGTTCTCTAATGAAAACTTCTTATTTAGGCTCAGGAACTTCCTAATCCTATTTTCTGTATTTAAATTAGGACATCAGCAAATGAAGAGGTTAGAAATTATTTAGAAATGTATCATATGCATACATCAAGTTATCTGGTTTTAAAATGTTGTTTGGAATGTATAGAATAGGATTTGAGTGTGTCAGGGTTCACTGTTAATATATAGAAGTAGATTTCAATATTAGATTTTAAAGGTGACCTCTGTATTTTGTTTTTATTTTAGTGTTTCTCATTTCTTGTGGGTTTTATAAGTGTTCAAAATGTTTTCATGGCACAACATTAAATGTTCTATTAGTATTTTCAGGGGTTTTGCTAGAGTTCATAAATTTTTCAACTAAAACTAGTATGTATTTGTCAAATAATTTCTAGTTCTGAGTTTATTTGAAAGATATTTATTTGAAACTGGATAAGATTAGAGTAAGAAGTATATGAAGTGCTTGTTACCTTCATAATCAGCTTGTTAAGGTGAGTGGAAAAAATAAGCACTGTAATCCAAAATACTTGTCAGCAGCCAGTTGAAAAGCTCTTCTCCTTGATATGTTATATTGGATGGTTGAAAATAAAGGACTATCTTGACTGCCTTCTATTCAAGGTAGCAAGAGGATCTGTATGGAAATTTGAAGAAAAAACAGTGCAACTAGAAAAAGTATCTAGTATAGAGAGGTAGCTATAATATTTCATGTTAAACTTTACAGAAACCACCTGGGCTAAAAAAACTTTATTTCAGAAAATGACAGAATGAAAACTGATAATTGGAATATTTGCAGCTGCTGCAGTATGTGCCTAAATTCAATTTCTGCTTCATTTGAGGTCTGGAGTGTCTGTTTGCTTTGTTGTGTGGTTGGGTTTGGGTGTTTTTCTCCCCTCAAGAACACCTGTTTTTCCTGTTGCATAACATTTTTTTGTGTCCTCATGGAAAAAGAAAGATGTGTGTGGCAGGCATGTGTGCCTTGCCAGAACCTGCAGTGGGACTATTTAAAATCACTGTGGGTACACAAATCATGTTAGCTTTTCTGGGGAGTGGGGGGAAGTTAATCCCAAACCCGTAACTTCTTTGGAAATAGTAAATTGAACTTTATATCACCAGTAGTGCTACTGTAACTGTACTCCTAACACAAAATCAAAGGACTGAATTTTGTGTAGTGTCAAATTTCCTATTGGCAGAAACCCCATCACTCCAGATCCTTAACCAGTTTGGTGCAAATTTGCTAACTTCTGATCTTTGAGCTTTTTCACCAAATTCTTAACTGTTGACAGTGTTAGCTGCTGCTATGCTGTGGCGTCGTCATGTCTCTGCTGACACTCTCATCCCTCACTTGGTAATGCCTTACCTGTGGAATTGTGGAACAGGTGTTTATATTCAGTATGTCCATTTCTGGTGAGATTGCTTATCAAATGAGGGAACACTACACATTTATTGCTCTATTCCAATTATCAAATACTTACTAGAGTGAGAAGTATTAACATAAGAAAATGAGACCATAACATAGTGGAAAGTGGTATAACTTGGGAGTTGTAAGGTATGAATTGAAACGTAGACAGAGAAGGAAAATAAGCTTGAGTCTTAGCAGAGCAGACCTCTGGGTCTTTTTTTTTGTTGTTGTTTTTTCATCTGTTGGGTTAAGTAGAGACACCAAGATTTTCCCCACTATACGGGATTTTTAAAAGTGTAATAAAATTAAAGTGTTCCAGCTTTGAATGTTTTGCTTTGTGGAGAAATTTCCCCCCTACAGGAAAAAAATTATCCTGTATCAATAGCTTTTATATCTCAAGAACTTTACTAAAATCTTTTTTTTTGCATGGCCATAGATAAAAGGGGAGAAGATTGATTGTAAGTAAATGCACACTCTTGAGTTGAATTACTTTAAGTATAGACATTGTCCCATGTTCCACCAGTAATGATTAGCCACAAGTGTTCCCTCATGCAAGTGGAATGTCAGTCCCTAGCATGTTATCTCTTCAGTTTAAAAGCTAATCTGTGTGTTAAATGGATTGTGTTCTATTGAACTCCTGTATGTGGACATAACTTCATAAGAATAAATATGAAATTCAATGAGTTGAGTATTTCCTTTCATATTTAAAAAATAAATGGTTTTGCTATGTGTTTTGGCTTCAGTTATAAAATTACCAATTAGGTAAACTTGATCTCATGCATACTTGTCTTACACCTTGTATGCATTAATATGTATTTTAAAAAGAATTATTGGTTTTCATTCTGTTAAGAAAAGTTGAAGTGTTAAGGCAAATGAAGCTTCAAGACATAGAGTTTCTTGGGTAACTTCACCTCTGGCATGCTGAACTTCTGGTAGCTTGTATTTTAGAGTGTTTCTGACTATTCTGGATGAGTAGAGCATTAAGAATTTGTCAGGAAAGTTTTATTTTGTGTCATTATGCATGTATTCCTTTTATCATAATTCTGTTGTCTGGGCATTGACTTAAAGCAGCATATGCTATCGAAAAAGTGTGCAGTCTATTCAAAATGACCTTTAAGCTTTGACAATACTTTATGGTAGGGCAGAGGTACATAATATGCACATCTGCCCAAAGGTAATGATACACAGAAGTTAGCTATTTGTTTCATAATCTTGTGAGGGAAGAAGAAAAAAAAAATCAAACACAAACTTGGGGTTGTTCAGTCTGGAGGAGGTTCCTGAGAGACTGTATTGAGTCCTTCTAGTATCTGAAGGGGGCCTACAAGAAAGCTGGAGAGAGACTTTTTACAAGGGCTTGTAGTGATAGGATGAGGGCTAATGGCTTCAAACTGGAAGAAAGATGTAGATTCAGAGTGAAGAACTTTTCTGATTTCTAGAGTGGTGAGACATTGGAACAGTTTCCCCAGGGAAGTTGTGGATGCCACCTCCCTGGAAGTGTTCAAGGCCAGGTTGGATGGGGCTTTGAGCCACTTGGTCTAGTGGAAGGTGTCCCTGCCCATGTCAAGGGAGTTGCAACTAGATGATCTTTAAGGACCCTTCAAATCCAAACCATTCTATGAGCTATTCATATATAGGACTTGTTGCTGGGCTGTGTAAATGTGTGTTTGTGGAAGATCACAAAATAAACTGGAGGCTCCTGCTGGACCTGGAGCTAAGTATGTGCATATTCAGAATATGCATAAGCTCAGACTGTTAACGTGTGGTTTACTTGATTAATCATCTGTAGTATCTCCTGCATGTTGATTTTATGTTGGCTTGGGAGAAAATAAATATTTGTTTAATGTGGGGAAGGTATACATGCCTGTCTCTAATCATGCTGTATACTTCCAGTTTTTGTTAGTTTCTTAAGTTAAAATATGTATTAAAGCAAATTTTGCCCCTTTTATTGCTCAGACAGCCATTTCTATATTGCATCTTGCATTAAGTTGCAGTGCTGCATTTATTGTAGCGATTTCTGTGACCACAGGTGTATGCCAAACACAGGCCTGACTCCTGTAAGAAGCAGTTTTGGGAGACACTGAGGTTTTTATAAAAGTAGTACCTCTACCAGGGATCAAGAGGATCCATGCCATCCAAGCAAAGCTGCTCACACACAGGATAGCTGCAGTGTGAAAACCAAATCCATTGAACAGGAGCTGTAGTGAACTGATCTGCTTGACTTGTGGAGCTCTTCTTTTTGATCTCTGTTTTTAATACCTGTTTAAAAACAAATTGGATTCTTACAGTCTGAACTCTGAGTTTCTGGCAGGACCTGCAACTTGTATTTTATTTTCTAGTTGTAGTTAATCTGAATATTGTATATATGCTGCTTCCCAGGATTGCAGTACTTGTTTTCTAATCGTTTTCCAATCAACATCATAAAAATGCAACATTGACAAATGTGTGAATGAAGAGTTAAGTGCTCTTATTCCGAAGATTTTTTTGTCCTCTCTTAGACAAAATTTAGGCAATCTGGAAGAAATATTTATTACCATATTTTCACGTACATTTTTCATCAGCACTGGGGTAATGAGCTCTTTCATTGCAACTGTTACTTGGAGATGTTGTTCCATAGGTTGTTCATGTTGCTGTAGCTTTCCAACTTGTGAAGGCAGTAACTAGTCTAGAATAGTTTCTATTCAAAAGTAATTTCCACATAACTGTTTTTTTGCAGCAGTTTTTTCCTGGATAAGCTCAGCTGCTGTGTTTTGCCTCAATCATCTTAAATTTTTAATTGTTACAGCAAACATGAATTCAGATTCAATGACATGTAGAAAATGGGCAGGTGACTTAATGAGCAAGACAGCTCACCGTTTTCAAGCTTTTTGGTGTTCAATCAAAACTTACTATATGAGGGACTGACTTAATCTGGATTTCATTTTTATTTGAGGGAATGTGTAAATAATGACATCCCAGGCAGTTAATTCTTTTACCTTACTGTTCCTTTCTGGTTTTGATGTGTGGAGTTTGTGGTTTGTTGTTTTTTGTTTGTTTTGTTTTGTTTTTTAACAAAAGAATGCAATGTGTTTAACTCTTGTCACAGTGTGTGCTTACTAATGTTGAATGAGCTATATTTCTGTTGACTGTTTACTGCATGGATAGTGTGTCTCGCATTCTAAAAAAAACCAAAAAACCAAAAACAAACAACCAAAAAACCCAACAAACAACAACAACAAAACCACCCCCATGACTAAAAAACGCCAACATAAACCCCCAACTAAATGACAAAAAACAAACAAACAAAAAACCACCCAAACCCCCAATTGTCAGTGTGTTGGAGACTATAACTCAGTGATGCAGTCACTCTAGATAACATATCTGGTATAATAGATGAAAAAGCAATAGTTAGCAAGATGAGAATCAGTCACAGTTGCTTGACCTATTTTGGAGGAACTAGAGGTGTGGCGCACACTTTCTGGCCTGGAAGAGCTGTTTCTTGTAAATATTTTCAAGTTCATACTTCTATTTAGAACAGCTGAAAATATAGCTAAGCCATTGGAAATATTCAATACATGAGGCACGTAATTCTGGCTTTTGTTCAGTTTACTATTCAGCTTACTGCAAATGATACAGTCGAGTTAGCAAAGCCTATTTTCAAGCCATATTGTTAAGATCTTACTGCAAATGAATATAGGTAAGATTCTGGAAAGCATTTTGTTAAAACATGTTCGGTTTACCTGATAGTCCTTTTTGCAGGGAACTAAACTGGTTTTTCATACCTTTGTCTTGGGAGGCTGCTTAGTGCAGAATGAGGTTCTGCACAACGAGTCAGGCTGCAGATGTGCTGGTATCACAGGTGTTCTCCAGGATAATTTGTAGCCTTTGATATGTTACTATCTAATTGGACTGCCTTGTGCTTGCTGTGGGTCAAGACTCACAAGATGAATTAGCATGGGTTGGCTAATCTACATGCCTAGTGTGGAGTAGATTCTGTACTTCAAATCAATGTCTTAGCCTTGTAGTAGCTGCTTTGTGTAGAGGATCGGTTCCTATTTCTCAGGTATGAATATTCAGTCTTGCAGTACTTTTACAGTACTTTTGGCCTTTTTACTTCTCTCACCTGATAACTGTAGATTGTGTAAAACAATGAATAATTTAGTTCTTTCCTGTAAGAAGTCTGAACAGTTGTAAAGACTGTATATCACATAATCACAGAATGCTTTGGGTTGGAAAGGACCTTTAAAGGTTATCTAGTCCAACCCATGCGGTGAGTGGGGACATCTTCAACTAGATCAGATTGCTCAGAGTTCTGTCCGACCTGACCTGGAAAGCTTCCAGGGGTGGGGCATCTATCATCTCTCTGGGCAACCTGGGCCACTGACTTACTCCTCTTATTGTAAAAAATTTCTTACTTAGATCTAGTCTGAATTGACCTTCATTTAGTTTAAAATCATCACCAAATCTCCAGTTGCAACAGGCCCTGGTAAAAAGGTCTGTCCCCATGTTTTTTACAAGCCCCCTTTAAGTACTGAAAAGCTGCAATAAGGTCTCCCTAGAGCCTTCTCTTCTCCAGGCTGAATGGCCCCACCTCTCAGCCTGGCCTCACAGCACAGGGGTTCCAGCCCTCAGATCATTGCTGTGGCCTCCTCTGGCCCTGCTCCAAGAGCTCCATGTCTTTCCTGTGCTGAGGACTCCAGAGCTGGATGCAGTACTTGTGGCTAGGTCTCACTGGAGTGGAATATCTTGGTTGTAAGTGCAAATACATTCTTACCCAAAGTGTTGTGCACATATGGTAGTAGTTCAGCAGTATTAGGCAATACAAGGCCTTTGATACAGGTGCAGTTGCAAATCTTCTGTGTTACTCAAGTGTCTGTAGACCAGACCTTTGTTATGATTCCTTGCAAAATCTTTGCTTTGTTGGAAAAAAGAGTTATAAACAAAACCAGAACTGAATTATGTGTAAGTCATTTTAGTGGTAAATATTTTAACTATTATTAAAAAAAGGATTAGTTTCTTCTATGTAAAAACAAACTGTTTTCTCAGATGTCTCGTTTTGGCATCTCTGCTGAAATTGGTGTATGGCTTAGTTACAGGTATGTTTTGAAGAGCTCCATTTACCTAAGTCTTCCCAATCATTTCAATAGGTATAAGGTTTTGAAATCTTCAGCACTATACTCCTGGTGGACTACTCGTTTGGATTTAAAGTACTGTGTAAGTCACTTCTGGTTTTGTCTGTCTCCATTTTCTCATTCTCTTTCTATAGACAGTATATAAAATTGTAGATTACCTTAGGTTGGAAGGGACCTCAAAAGGTCCTCTAATCAAGCCCGTGCTTAAAACATGTCAAACTTTAAAAGATCTTGTTGCTTAAGGGCTCTATTGCCTGACCACTTTTATTGGGAGTATTTTTAATTTCATCATCTGATAAGAATTTCCCTTGTTGCAGCATGTCTGCTGCCTCATCCTTTTGCTGTGAACTTCTAAGAAACATCTGACTGTGAAGATAGCATTTATATTCCCCCTCCCTGACATTAGCCTTCTGTTCTGCAGATGGAATAAACCCACCTCCTTCAACTGCTTCTTGTGTATTGTGCTCTAAGCCCTGGCCATGCTGATGGCCTTTCTCTGGGCTGTCTGTGGATGCATCCATGGATGTCACTCTCCAGTCTCTACTAAGCCTCTCTGATGCAACTCTCACAGCCAGCTGCAAGCCTAACTTAAAATTTTTGTTGCTCACTACTGCTGTCTTTGAAACAGTGATCAATGTTTGTTAGTTAATATCTATATACTGTCTTATGCTGTGGAAATTGTAACAGCTTTTAGAGTTGGGAAGGTAGGTTGTACTTCCCAGGAGACTTTATTTTTCAGCTGCAAGGTGTTGTGGGTGATAATGCAGAAGGTCAGCAGAGTGAGTGACTTACCCTCATCAATACTAAAGAAAGTATTTAATCCTCCTCCTTCTCTCATATAAGTTCAGAAATTAAACAGTCATCACACTTTCACCAAGGGTTATTATTTCTTGTTTTCTTGAGATTCCTTTTTTCCCCCCCACCCCCTAAGGCTAAAGCTATTCCTCTTAGTGCTGTGCCCTTTGGATATGTAGCTGCCTGTGGTGTTGCTTATACTATGCCCAGTAACGCGCAGTCTTGAGATATATTGCTTTGGGCACTTAGATTTCAAAATACGTAGCTAGTATTTTCATAGGCGGGTGTGAGACAAGTTGTGTAAAGTGTAGGATGTGAAAATAATTATATATTTGTTCTTCTCCTTTAATGAAGGGTGTCTGTGGGAGTAGGATAAATAAGCAAGAAAGCTGTATGTGACAGTCTGCCTGCTCAGGAAGTGCAGCAGTGTGGGATGCAGAGTACTGTATTTGCTTCTGCTGTGTCTGTGCTATGCTTCTTATGCTATGGTTAGCACAAAAATTGCTGATCTAGTGTGGATTTAACTCAAAAAATATTTCTTCACCTGATTAGCATTGGCCATGAGAATACTTTCAAAGAAGCTTTTAGACAGATGTAACTTCTTAAACATATATGAATCGTGCACTTTGGGGTATCAATACATAGCAGATTATTAAGCACCTCTGTTGTTCAACTTGCATTTTAAAAGAAACAAACTTCATGTTTTGCTAAACCTGGTTTGTAGTAACTGATATCACAGTGACTCTTTGTTTCCGTTTGCAAATTTGCTTCCATTCCAGGCTAGACTTGCTTGTGTACTTCTGTTCTTGCTGATGTTCTCTCCCAGTTGGCTACTAGTTCTCCTTCCTAACATGCCTGTCCTCTCTCCCCCCACCCCTTAAGTTCATTCATATGCTTTTCACATAAACACCCATCAGTTCTGCAAGGGATGGTTTGCTCTGGGTTACAGAGATTGTTTTCTTTTACACACTGCAAGAGATACCAAAATGTGATTTGAGAGTCCAATGGCATTTTATAAAATGTTTATTCCAGCCCAGAATATCATCTGGAATGGATGTAAATTTTTTAGTAATTTTAGACAGTGGATTTTTCAAGTGATACGTCTTTCTTGCTTACTGTTGACTACTTGGCATTTAAATAGAAGGAGAGTAGAAGTTCTCATTTTCTAATATGCTTTTGCACCTCTTATGCCAAAATATGCCTTGACATCCTGGGGTGCATATACCTTTGTATGTTAAGCACATTTCTACCAGACTGCCTTTCACAAAATAGCTTGTGTTATTACTTAGGTGGGAAGACCTGAAGATCAAGAAGCTGCAGGGCTTGGTTTTAATGATCCAGTTCAGAGCATGTCTCTTGCTGAGTAATATCCTAGCATTGTCTTAACAGTCTCAAATCATCATCCAATAATAGATAACCATGACTTAAACATGAGGTCATGAATGCCTGTAGTCATCACAGTTTTACTTGTAGATAAAGGAATGCCTAATCTCTCCATCTCACTACATTTTGAATGTGGAAATCATTTCCTGCTTGCTTCCTCTACAAGCTTTCCAGTTGTGACTGTATTAGTTCTGTGTTTGTGGTGGCCATGCTTACCTGCTTCTCTGCCTGAAGGAGGGCCTTGTCTTTCAGGAATCCTTTGTGATGAATGGTTGTTCATAGCAAGATAGAAAACTATCTTCAGAGGTTAAATGTTTCCATTCAGAGTAGACAAATGTTTGCAGCTAGTTTTAGTAGGCTGTAGACAGACAGACAGGCAAGCACAGATAGGGCATACTCAGGTCTTGATCCTTATTGAACTATGGCCTTTGCCAGGGCTGGCAGTTTGAGTGAAAATTACTGTCTTATTTTTGGGGTGGTAATAGTAATAAAATGCCATCAGTACTATATTGCATGAAGTTAAGCTTCATATTAAGTGCTAGCAAGGTGCGTTATATCACATTCGGATGTTTAATATAGTTGCTTCTATTCTATATGTCACTATAGCATCACAGTCTTGAGTCACGGCTTCCTTCATCAGAATTTGAAAATAAATTACTATATTTTTACCTCTTACACCTACAATACAACCAGTATGACTTGTGGTTATACAGTTGTGACAGTAGCAAATCTAGAAGATAAATAGATGGGGTAACTTTTCTTTAACAACTATTAGAACAATTGCTAGATCTTGCCTTCTGAAAGTGCCATGTTGAACAAAAAATTGATAGCTTTTTTTTAAGCTAGCCAACTTGGGGTTTGCTCTGCTCCTAATTGTCTTCATTTAACAATCTGCTTTGTTTTAACTGAATTCATCGGTCAGCTTGTGGCATTGCAGCTAGAGGCTCCTTTTTTCACATAAGATTTCCTCTGCCATCTGAAGGTGTTGATTGTATTGTATCAGGACTAAGCAGTATTTAAATCTTTTATTATTCATGTTGTACCAATGTCTAAAAGGGTTCACTGGTCCATTAAGAGGACAGAAATCTGAGGTTACAGTTGACTGTAGTCATAATCTTCCAGTAAAACTTGATTAAATGCTAGCATGTAAGAATTACTTTTCTATTTAATGCTTTAGACATTTGAAAGCTGGGAGTTAGTCAGGGGTAATGTAAGTCATTATGGTACTTCTATTCCAGGACCTTCTATGGCAACTGCAAAAGCAATTGAGGACCTGAAATGCTGGCAGTGAGCAGAGTGGAATTTATATTACAAGGTTCTGGTAGATCAGTGTCATGGTGCTTTTCAAGAAATTATTTATTTTACAAGAAAGCCCCTCAGTTTTCATAGCATATATTACTATATAAAATTCGTGCACTGCTTTTTATTTTTATTTATTTTTTTATATTATTGGTCTTCCTTCACAGAATTCATAACAAATACTTCTGAATTGCAGATTTAATCCAGTGCACAAATGAGATGAATGTGAACATCCCACAGCTGGCAGACAGTTTGTTTGAAAGAACAACCAACAGTAGCTGGGTAGTGGTCTTCAAATCTCTCATCACAACCCATCATCTGATGGTGTATGGAAATGAGGTAATACCAAAATGATATGTCTGAGGGCATATCAGTTACAGCATTTTCTTCCTATAAATGTCAACTAAATGCTTCCACAAATTATTGTTGTAAGAAAATCTTTACCTTTTTGTGTCTAACTCTGTATGAACACAGGTCTTATTATGTTTGTAGTTTGTTTCTACTTCAAAGTTTCCAATTCTAGAATCAAAAATAAGTGTCCTGAAAGTAGGAGGTACCTTATTTCTATGATATTATTCATATGGCAAAACAAACAAAAAAATTAACTTGAATGGGATTCTGAAAGCTGAAAATGAAAGTGCCATTAGGTTCATATTCTAGCTAATGCAGTTGGTTTGTTCTCCCAGATAACTTGATTCTTGAGGGATTTCAACCCTTACCTCCTAACTTTTTGCAGTGAAGCCAAGTGTGTACCTGTGAGCTGGTTTTGTGGGGGAAAAAAAAAAAAAATCCCAACTTACACAAAAAGGAATAAGCTTGTTTAGTTCCACCACTTGAATTCCTGTGAGCCTTATTTTTCAAAATGCCAAACATAGCAGCAGCCTGAATTTTTTGCATCAAAAAACCAAACCAAACAAAAACACCAAAAAAAGGAAAGCAAAAAGCAAAACAATCAACAACAACAAAAAAAGCATAAACGTACTTTTTAAGGCTTTCTAAATGTTTTTAAAAATTCTTTTTTTTACTGCAGGCAGTCAGTGCAATGTAAGATACAAAATTCTTAATTTCAGAATTCCTACATGTAGAATTTTGTAGAGAGGACCTAAAATTTTCATTTTTAGGTTGCACTCAGAGTTCTTATAGGTTGTGTAACTGCTTCCTCTGGCTGACTGGCTGTGTTGTGAAGCACTTTCAAGTTCTCTTTGGTTTGGTTTTGGTTTTTGGTGGGCTTTGTTGGTTTTGTGGGGTTTTTTTTGTTGTCTTGTGGGGTTTTGGTTTGGTTGGTTTTGATTTGTTTTGTTTGTTGGTTTGTTTGGGGTTTTTTGTTTTGTGTTTTTTAATTTAAAAAAAAAAAAAAGCCCCTGGTTTCTCTTGCCAGTCAGTTTTGGTGAAAATCTATACTTTAAAGCTTTAAGTAAGCCACAAGAGGGCAAACTTCTCATGTTGACTTTAAGCATTATCACTGCAATAATTGACACTTTCAAAAGTAGTCTGTACGCTTTTGCTGTGCTTGCACTTTGGGTCACAGAAATTTTAAACTGATACCAGTGCACTTCATAGTAATGAAAGGTATTTCATGGGACCACTGTCTGAAATACCTTCCATTTTAAGAATAAAACAAATAAATTTTGCCAGTTTTATGTTTTGCAGAAGTAATGAGGATAAGTTTGCTTCTCAGAAATCAAACTTTTCACTGCTAGAAATAGTACTTGAAGAATGGAAATCCAGTGCTTATGAAAGTGTCTAGAATTTTATGGGGAATCTGTAACTCCTTTTAAAAAAAAAAAAAAAAACCCAAACAAAAAACCCAAATCATTAAACTAAACAAAACAAAAAAACCAACAAAAACCAAACAAAACAAACAAAAAAACCCCACAAAACAACCAAAAAAACCCCACACAAAAAAAAACCCAAAACACAACACCACAAAAAATCCCCACCTGAAAAGTGCTTCATCCTCCAGCTTTTGCTTAATTTATTTATAGCTAACTACTGAGTACTTCTTCCCTTCTCCAGGCTTTTTTTTCTGTGTAACCTATGTATTTATGCTAATGAAAATAATTCAGTAGAACATTTACACTAATCAGAACTATCTTTTCCTCTGTCAAAATGTTACTACAAGTGAATGATTGGTTTATTTTTGTAGCAGCTCTCTATATAGTGGTTCACAAGACAAATTCTTTTCCTGCTGATTATGATGTGGTGCCAGTGATCTGAAATGTGCCTTTACAAGATGAAAAAAGTATCATTAATTTCTGTGAAATGTAATTCAGAATTACATGTCCTTAGGAGATGTACTAAGTATGATACTGCTTTTTATATGGATTCTTACGCTTATTTAGCATTTGATTTATAAGCAAACTAACCTTTATATCTTATTTTCATATTTAAGCTAAGTAATATTAACATTTTATGCTGTGCAAAGATGCCTTGGCTAATTGGTAAAACAGAATCTCAACTGTTATGAAATTGAAACAACTGTGAGCATGTAAAATGAGAATATATTTGGGGGGATTTTTTCAGAAGTTTCCAGTTCCATATTCTGGCTTAAAGAACAAAGTCTTTCAGTCAGAAGCCTTCATGCAGCATCTACATGACTTTGCTTTGTTCACAGGTTTTTACTTGAAAAATAACTAGCTTCATTTGAGAATGTAGCTGAGTTTTTTTGTAAGTTTCCAGATTTTAAATCAGTCTTAAAGCATAAAATCTGAACTTCATAATCTGAAAAATAAGTTTAGTATTATTACCTCTCTTCCAGCTCATTGGTAATATAATAAAAGCATTCAAAATTTTCCTTTCATCTAGCGCTTTATCCAGTATCTGGCGTCCAGAAACACATTGTTTAACTTGAGCAATTTCCTAGACAAAAGTGGATTGCAAGGTAAGGAGTCGTTTTCATGAAAAGTTAGTAGTGTGCTGGGGGGACAGTAAATACATCTTGGTAACTCTAATGACCATGTCATTTAAGAAGTAATTTTTTGTCTGTTTTACCTGGGGCTGCATTTCCTAATTTAAAGTGTTGTTTTGGCATGGCAGAAGTTGTCTGAGGAATTTGTTGCATTGCTTAGGAAAGGTTTACATATAAATGCTTTAGCTTTCTTAGCTGAACAGATCTGACTTCATATTCCTCCTATTTCTGAAAAGATTTCTCCATTTGGAGAGGTGCATTTTGATTAGTAAGTTAAAACTTAAAAAATATATCATATGTACATCAGAGCATGTCAGGGAGACAAGAACTGCATCTAAAACAAAAGTAAAAAAATGCCACATTTATCAAATTGTTCAACAACTATTTTATCCATCTTAGAGACTAATTCTATGGGCAAATTTCTCTCTGCTTCAGGTTTTTCAGCTGAAATACCCTTACAAACTATTACACTGCATTTCAGTACTGATCATACATATATATATATATTTCTTACACTGAGGTGGTTTCCTTCTTACTTTTAATTAACTTTTTTCTGCTTCTGTGTTTTGCAAGTGTACTAAAACAGGCACACAGTGGTTGAGCACAGAAACTCTCACTGACAATCAAGAGTGTAACAAGTGGCCTCGTTTTATTGAGTCTTAAGTTCCATGGTCTCAGTATACATTATGGACAGATATCTCTCTTGGTCTGTATCCTTAGACTGACAGTTACCAAAATATTTGCTATTGCCACTGTTTTAACATAGGAGAATCTGTCATGTCTACCCCCCCACCCCGCGCAATTCAGTTGTAAATGACAGAATATCTTGTGGAGTTGATATGAACACATTTGTGAATACATCGCGTAGATTTTTTTCTGTAGTAATTTTTACCATAGTATGAGAGAACCTACATAAATACTGCTGTTTTGCTTTTGGAATTGATTTCCTGAAGAAGTGAAGTGTAAAGTTCTACATAGTTCAGGTCTTCTAGATAATTGCAGTATTGTCGGTTCGATTTACATGGTGAATATGATGCCATAACATGGTTCTTTGACTGTACAAAATCAGGCAAAAATATAACGAAGCTGTCTTGTGTTAATATCTTGTACTTTCTTTAGAGTAATGTTCTTTGGTCTTTAATTGATAAGTAATAAGCTTGTGAAACTTGTTTTTTAGGTTATGACATGTCAACGTTTATCAGACGGTATAGTAGGTATCTGAATGAAAAGGCAGTTTCCTATAGACAAGTGGCTTTTGACTTCACAAAAGTAAAAAGAGGGTAAGGACAGTATTTTGTTTTGCTTGAGGTTTTGTCTTAAGTCCAATAATTCAAGTGGAAAAGTACCAGTTTCAGCTCCAGCTTAGTACAGACAGTAATGTCTGCTTTTCTTATTTGAGTATCTCTTAAGACACACAAAGGCTCGACTGCCAGTTAGGTAATATTGAAAACATATTTTACTTCAGTAATTTTACTACTTCAAACATTAGCAGCTTAATGTAAGTAAATGAAAAATGGTATGTATCAAAGTATATATCAAAATAGAAGAAGTTTGGATAAATCTTCCATGATGCATCAAAAGTTACTTGGCCATACATGTAGTATATGGGACTGTGCTATTTACTTGGGCTTCTACTTCTGGAATGATTAAATGGCAGGTTTTCTGTGACAGCTTACAGTCCTTCATGGTGTTGGTCTGCTCTTGTCCCAAACCATCTGGGTGAAGTTTACTGCCTTTGTAAAGGTAGTGCCATTCATGCTTTTAACGGTACGTTGTAGTAGATTTAATTTCTGGAGACATACTCAGAATATAAGTTTCCCTGGACAGTAAACTCCTCCCTTAAGAGAAATTGGTTGTTTTAGACCACATACCTATTTACATGTAAGATAACACAGTAGTTTGGTAAATTGCATGCTATAGTGAATGATGGAATTAATTTGGATTTCTTTGATCAGGAAGGCTGAAGAGTGTGTTCTGGTCATGGTTGACATTTTTTCCATCTTTATTTATCATCTTTGTATATAGCACTTTTTAAAGTTTAAGAAACATCATTTTAGTTCTACATTTGAGCATTCACTATTATCCATACACAGGATATTTTATGTTGATGCTAAAAACTTAAGTTGATATTTTTGTGGGTTAAGAATTAGAACTGTTAAATGAGTTAAATGCAGTAGTAGACAGTCCAATGATATCTTTATTGGGTCTTACACAGGCATTTGGAATTGGCTTGAGAACACTGTCTAGATCCCATATGTCTCCTTGCTAATACTGCACTTTCCATTTGGTTTTGAAATGTGATGGTAAAGCAAAAAGGGAACACTTGGGCTTTTTTTGCTCTTTCTGCTTTTGGAGATGGAGTCCCCACAACACGAAATTCTTGGCCTTTTCCACATAGAATGTGTCCAGTCAGGTGGCTGCAGGTACACTAGAGTGATATACAGTTGTTTTATAATTGGGTCTTTTAGGCCTAATGAGGTGAATTAGCCCACAACATGTCCCTGGAGGTCCTTGTGTGAGCCAGCAGGATCAACTGTTTTCATGATGGCAATTTACCTTTTCCACACCTCAGTTTTTCTCGGGGGCTCTGCACCTGTGCCCTGCCACATTAGGTTTGTTGCAGTTGCCGTTTGCTGTTAGGAGGGATGATACAGTGGGAGTAGGAGCAGAAAGCTGGAAGCAGTGTGCTCCCCATTGCTTTCCTGTCTGGAGAACAGCCACAGCCTTTTCTGTGCAGATGCACTTTGAGATCTGCACTTGCAGGAAACATTTGGTTTGCTGTGTGCATGCTGATGAGCTGCAAGGCTGGCTGATTTGTCCTAAAGAAAGCAGTTGTATCTTGTCAGTGAGGTGATTTAATCCCTTCCTTCGTTGTTCCTTTTCTTGGGTATTTTTGATCTTAAGTCTATTTAGTCTGGGTAATTAATTAACGACCAAATATCAGTATTCAGACATTAAAAGGAAGTGTCATGTAGTCTCTCTAATATTTCTGAAAAGGCTTGAAAAACATATTGCCACATTTGCTTATTCTTTCTTACTGCTTGTCCTTGAAAAGAAAATCATCCAAACTGACACGAAATAAAAATCAGGTGATGTAGATAAAAAATTTGCTTCAGAAATAACTTGCATTTTTTGATGACCCGTGGCACCATAGCTCTGCTGTGTTTCTGATCAATATCGGTTTCATTTCCTCTGAATAAAAATTCATCATGGATTCATATTTTGGATGAATAAAAGCTGTTGCTTCTGTACACTGCCTTTATTACAGTTGTACTGGCTAGAGAGCATTCCTAAACTCCACAATGCCTGCTTTGAATGGCAATGCTTTAAATGTTTTGTCTGATGACCTATTTTATTTTCTGTGTTATGTTTCTCACTAACAATTGCCTTCAAAGTTCAGGTGAAGAATGTTCTTTTGTTTTGCACTACAGGGCTGATGGAGTCATGAGAACGATGAGCACAGAAAAACTCTTAAAAACCGTACCAATTATACAGAATCAAATGGATGCACTTCTTGACTTCAATGTAAGTTTAGCAACATGTACATGTCTAACACACTACTGACTCTGTTCAAACTTAAACAAGCTTGTAAAATAGGTCAAGGTTAAAGGTCCTGAACTTGTTTCTGTGTTACCTGCACAGATTAAGGAGTAGAAATTTTGTTCATTGGTATACCCCCAAGAAAACACAAAAAAAAATATGGTGTTCACTGGGGAGAATGTTCTGTGCCAAATAGGTGGTGTTTGTTGTGTATGTTATGTAGAAATTGTTTATTACTTAAAAGTTGACTGTGCTCTCTCTTCTACTTTTATTGTTTAACAGTAACATTAGATAAATCACTTTGTCAGACATTTTTGTTAATTCTGTGCTGAGAGATTCTGTGTTGATTTGTTGTGCAGCTTCTTTCCACTGATAGCCAGTGAGGTGATTGAAAAGCATGCCTTGGGATAGAGTACTGGAGTTCAACTAGAAGCTTTCCAATAGGGGATCAATTCAGTTAAATTAACTTTTTTCTGTTCTTCCTAGGTCAATAGCAATGAACTTACAAATGGTGTAATTAATGCTGCCTTCATGCTCCTCTTCAAAGATGCCATTAGACTGTTTGCAGCATATAACGAAGGGATTATTAACCTCTTGGGTAAATACAACTTCTTTCTGCAATCTTCAACTTTGGGGAGTGAACTCAGTAAACAGTTGCAAAGAGATACTCTTTTTTGAGAAATTGAAATGGTCTTGCTGTAAATCATCAAAATGTTACTGTTATTTCCTAGTCAGATTTATTTCCAAGTTTGGTTTTTTGTCCACTTGCATTTTCTGTTGCACTGTATAAAGGGGTGGGTAAATTTTTGAAAGTAAAATCCATTCAAGATTTTCACTTAATTTTTTTTCCTTGCACCGCTTTGCCTTTTTTTTGGGGGGTGTGGTAAATTTTTTTTTTCCTAGGTTAGTTGTTTTTTTCTTTGGGTTTTTTGCTGTTTTGTTTGGTTTGGGGTTTTTGTTTGCTTTGTTTTTGGGGTGTGTTTCTTGGGTTTTTTGTATGTAGTCCGAGGGGAATTATAAATTTAGGGTTTAGGTGCTTTCATTTACACACACTGGAGATGTGGGGGGGCCTAAACAAAAAAAAAAGTTAAAAGTAATCTATTGCTTGGTTTGTTTGTATTTTCTGAATGGAACAAGCTACCTGATTTTGAAAACATTGGGTAATATCAGCAATGGAAAGCAAAATCCACAATTAGTAGGTAAAGGACAAGGACAGTCATACTTACAGTCTGAAGCTCCTGCCTGTTTCTTTTGCCTCAGTAAGAATTAGCATGCAGGTACTCTGACTCATGTTTTGAGCAAGGCTTAATATAGAAACAGGCCTTGAAAGTGCTGTTTCAAGAAGGAGGGTGGAACCCTCTTGCCTTCTGCCTTGGTGTTATGTAATTAGTTGCACCTTATTGTAGATCACACCATAATATGGTGGCATCAGTTTAGCAGAAAAAATAACAAAATCTAGCCTTATGTTATGGCCAGTGGAATAGAGTAGATGCTTTGACTGTAAAATTGCTGCTTCCCCCCCACACACCCCGCTAAGAGGATGAGTTTATAATTCTTTGGGTGACCTATTCTTAAACTTGATTGTCCTCTTCAGGGTGATTATGCTTTTGTGAGCTCTAGTACCTGCAAGGTAAGGTGTAATGGCATGCATGTGATCATCAGCTGATGTTGGACAGAGCTTCTGTCATTTGGTACAAATTAGGCGTAATGACTTCTGCAGTTAACATAATAAAACAGAACTGCAGGCAGTTTGTGTCTTATTTCATATGCCTTTACTCTGCATATCCTTTGGAGAATGCTTGATTTCTTATTTGATGCAAGTATTGTTACTGTTTGTAGAAAAATACTTTGATATGAAAAAGAACCAGTGCAAAGAAGGCCTTGATATATATAAGAAGTTCCTCACTAGAATGACACGGATCTCGGAGTTCCTTAAAGTTGCAGAGGTAAACTTCATAGCCAGCCAAACCTTGCTTTTTATTTAGAAAAGCTTATTTTCCTCATAAGGCTGCTTCTTCTTTCCAGCCTAATTGTAGTTCCCTCGAGGGTCATCTTGTCAGTCTCTACCTTTATTATTAGGTCATTTGAAGACTATTGCAAAACATGACTACAAAATACTTACGGATTTATATTTTACATAAGGAGGGCGTGTAAATATGCATTTTAAAATTTCCTCATTACGTAGTAATTGTGAGCTTTATTTGAAGAAAGACTTGCTTTAAAGTAACTTCATGGTGATCTGCTGCTTTCTATGATTCTATCTGTATTCTAGTTTGAAACCCACAATTCTGTCATAAGTTTTAGATAAAAATAACTGCTTCACAAATAAGAAATTGAGATAACCAGATGAACATGTGATTTTTATTTATTTATTTTTTAAGATGTCTGGGTTATAAGTGTGTGTTTAGAGGAAAAAGCAGTTACCTTGCAAAATATTTTGTTTGGGGTTTTAAAAATTTTAGTCTGTTGCATTCCTTTTCTGAAGCATTGCTGATTTGATGTCCTAGTACTGTGGAATTCTCGATGGTGCTCTTTGTTCTCGGTCTGCTTACTTGTCAACTGAAGTTGATATTGTAACAATATATAACCTGCTGCAGAACATCTTGCATTTCATCTGCATTTTAGAAAACAACTTCTGTACAAAATTTTGAAGGTACCTTGTTTTAGCCAATAAATGTTCTTCATCAGCAGATTTGAGAATTTACCACATAAATTGTGGGATAGGCAAACTTTTGTAGCTTTGATTCTGAAACACTTGATTCTTTCTTTGTTCTATTTCTAAGGTTGTGTTTGTTAAAATATCTCTGTAACCTGCCTACTTCAAATGTGCATATATTTAACAGAAGAATTTCTGATCAACCATTATAGACTACAGATTGTGGAGAATTAAAATGCATGTGGACAAGTTTTTACTTTATGTGACTTCACATTAATGTTGTTTGCTTTTTGAGCATCTCTGCCTTTTAACAAAAGCAAACAGGTTCTAAAGCTCCTTTGTTTTATTACAGCAAGTTGGAATTGACAGAGGAGACATACCAGATCTCTCACAGGTAGGTAAACTGATTATGTGCCTGCTGCTACATGTCTGGTTTGGGATTCTGTAATCAGAAAAAGTTGGCATTATGGTATTCACTTCTGCTTTCTTGTGTCCATTGTCACAAAGATATTTCCAAGTTTGTGATTAATTCCAACGTCTGTCAGATCCTGGCTTTCATAGGCAGTGATTGCATTGTAAAATATAGATAATTTCTGTTGTACTCTAATTGAATTTTAAGAACACCTGATTTCTGTCATGCTTGAAGACACAAAATTTATATCTGAGTTCACATAATGAAAATATTACAAGATACTATGAAGCTGTGGTTTTTGGCAAGCTTGCTTTTGGCTCTCTGCCCATTTAAATCATTGTGAAGGCTTGCAGACGTGCACATAGAAATGACTTTAGGTACAGTTTCTTTCATAGTGTCTCTTGAAGTACTGACTGCTTCCGATTGTCTGCTTGCCATTTCCTAGCTGTTAATTTTAACATCTCTTGACATATTTCAGTACTTACTGGTGAGTCATTATGACAGAATAATGTAGTGAGGAGAGTACATCACCTGATATTTTAAGTAATTAAATATGTACGTGATGCCAAGATATGTTATAAATATTGAGCTGTTTTACCAGTTGCCATAGTGTTGCATTCTCTGAAAGTCTTTTAAGTACTGATTTGCTTTGCCTTAGATTCTTCAAATGAGTTTCTAAATGTCTCTCTTTGCAGGCACCAAGTAGCCTTCTTGATGCTTTGGAACAGCATTTAGCTTCTCTAGAAGGGAAGAAAATAAAAGATTCCACAGCTGCAAGCAGGTGCTTATGCCCTTATGCTTTTAAACAATTTAAAAACAGATTGACTAAAATGTTAAATCCATTTTTAATTTTATTACATACTAAGGTTTGTGTAGGCTGTGTTGAAGACCTGGTATTACCAATAATAAAATACTAAATTTTTGTATCTCTTGCTGAGTACTTAAGAGCTTCGTCCACATCAACAGAACTAGAATCTAAGGAGCTGCAAGTACTTGCTGTAGAATCCCTTCTGTAGTAGTTATACTTCTAACATTTACTCTTGAGCTTCTGAATAGGGTTGTTTTTTTTCATTTAGTGCCTACAAATGTTCATTTTATGTTAATAATTGAGTTCTTTATGGTATGCAGCATTTATTTATTAATGTCCTTAGGCTCTTATATCTGTACTTTCATCCCTTTTTTTGTCAAAAGTAAGGAAGTGCTTCCAGAAGTCCTTACGTTATAAATGGATTTTCAGAGTAACTGATGCTTAAAGATGTAACAGATATAGTAAAAAGCATTCAAGGATTTTGAGAGCTCAAAGAGCAATCTGGAGAAGTCCTCTAGGCAACTAACTTCATTGTTAAAAATTTAAAAACATTACTACTGGGGGGAAGATGTGTAAAATTAAATAGCATTTCTTTATTGCATGTTCAAAAAATAAGGCAGTAATATTTTATATGGGGGTTTTTTATGGTAGTGACAACATTAAGGCTTAGCACCATTCTCTTAGCTATTTTTCAGAATGTTTGCTTTCTTCTGTAAGATTCCTTGAGTTTACTTAAAGTATTTGTTAAAATCCTTTTGCACACTTATAAATTGCAAGCTTTTCTTCTGGAATATACTAGTTGCGTTGATAGTTTCTTAACTTGTTAAATTGGCGATCATTTCAATTCAAGGCCAGATTTACAGAGATTCCCATGTATCTACAAATGCCACCTTAGGCAAACAGGAAAAGAGTAAAGGCTTCAAACATTAATTCTGTGATGTAGTTTAGAAGGAAGCATTTAAGTAGGAAAACCCAAAATCCAATGTATAATTATAGGTAGCATGATTTCTAAGTGTTTTTGTTTTGCAGTTCATATGTTGTATCTTATTTAATCTTACCACTCTGTATTGTACATTGTATGATACTAACCAAAGTTATAAAGAGTTCAGAAGGAGAGTGGGTGGATACAAGCAAAAGTGTTCTTTAGACATTCCTATCACGTCACCTATTAACAGCCAGATTTTCTCCTGTCCAATTACTTCAGGGCTACCACCCTTTCCAATGCAGTCTCTTCTCTTGCAAGCACTGGCCTGTCCCTCACAAAAGTTGATGAAAGGGAAAAACAGGCTGCACTAGAGGAAGAACAAGCTCTCTTAAAAGCTTTAAAGGTAGGCATGCGTACTTCTTAATTGAAAACACTTTTTCTATGTTCTTGTTCGTAGTTTATCAGGATGCTTAAAGGAGCAAAGGACAAAACTGGCGTTATTAGTATAGTGCTCTTTGTGTTGTACAGCTACTGTTGGCAAAGCATTGGCAGTAGATTCTTCTGTACATATATCCTGCAACTTGTGGAGGGTTTGTTAAAATAGGTTGTGAAGGATTTGTGGCACCACTGATATTATTACACATTACTGACACTAGTGTGTGAAATAAATAAAAATAATTTTTTAGTTCTGCTTTACTCGTATCCCAAGTCATATACACGAATGTTGTTTCTGGATTTCTTATGCCAGCTCCCTTTTCCAACAGGAGCAACGTCTAAAAGAACTTGCAAAGAAACCCCATACCTCCTTAACAACTGCATCATCTCCTGTGTCAACTGCTGCAGGAAGCATAATGACTACACCAGCCATTGATATCTTTTCTACTCCTAGCTCTTCAAACAGGTATGCTTATTGGTGTTGCTTCATTGTGAGGTGCCCTGCCATTAGCATTTCCTCTCAGTTCCTGCTGTGCAGTGTGCGTTGCCAAAGGTTTGTTGAGTGTGGAGTACATTAGTGATGTGATAGAAAAAATATTTAGGGTAAAGTTGGTGGAAAAACTACCCATTGCCATAAATAACATAAAAGGCATGTTTTCATTTTCCATTTGCAAAATAGTTTCCGATACAAATCAAATGCTGACAGATCTTGTAACTGTTATTAGTCAGTGATCCAGATGATTCGAGCTGTAAAACACAAAATGTTTTGTCCCTAAAGAAATTACAAGTTAATTTGGAAAAAGTAAAATAAAATTTATGTTTAGGAGGTTATAAAGATAATACTGAATTTAATATAAAACTTCTAGATCTTGAAAAGTAGAGTTGGGAACAAATGTTCTTAGTAGATTTTTCAGGAAAAAATAAAAAGCAAAGCCTGAAACAGGGTTGGATAAGAGAGGCAAGTTTTGTAGTCTTCAGTTGTATCTGGAACATCTGTCTGCAAGGATTTGCAAAGCTAGTGCAAGAGTACTCACTGCACGTTAATCCTGATCTTTGAGTAGCAGGAGCTGTTGGTAAGAATTAAGTGTGTGATCTTTTGTCTGTAAAACACCTGTCAAGGCAAACAGTAGCAGAATGTACAGCACCTTTATCAGTACAGAAAGCATGTTTTTGCTTTGAGTGTGATCCTAAACCCAAAGGATTGCTAAGTTCTGTTAGAGCTCACAAAAGAATCTACTGTTCTTTGAAAGTAGTCAGCACTTCAACAGCTTTCTTATGGGGAGAGAAGGCCATTGTAGGAAATTACTTGTCACCAAATATGTGGAAAATAGCTGAATCATATATAATGAACTAGAGAGTCTGTCAGAGTTAGTAACTGAAAGACTTCCTTGAATGAAGATTTTCTTTTAAATTGCTTTTTGAAGGCTGAAATATTTGAAATGGGCAGATGCTTTGAACTAGCAACTTGAATCTCTGATTTTGGCTCTTAAGAGGTCTGAAACATTGAAGCAGAGTTGTCAGATGTTTCTAACTGCCAGAGATGCTACATAGTGAAGATGAGCATTTTCTTAGTGAAGGGGAAAATAAAATAGAGGGGGAGGAAAAAAAATCAGGCAGCTAGTTTGTTGTCTTGTTTCAGTTGCTGACACTTTGACTGCTATGAGCAAACAGATTTTTCCATCAGGTGCTGCCACAAAGTTAATATGTTGGGTCATAAGTTCACTTGCTTGCTATTAGATGCACTGTGTCTGATTACTCCTTGTCATTGTCATTAACTTGAACAAGCTTTACCTTGAAAATTGTCTTGGTGGTTCTGCTCACATTACAGGGCTGTGTGACATTATGCTGCTTTTAAATAGGAGCAATAGCAGCAAAATGTGATTTCAATCACTGTTGAAATAGTAAAAGCTGAATGATAAAAGTGATTGAGTCAGCAAGAAAATATAGAGAGGTCTAGGATATCATCACTACTAGCTTTTAAACTCAGCCAATTTCATTTTAAAAGATGCTTGGATGCCACAGTGGCTTAGCTTCTGTCCGTAGTAGCAGACATATGTGCAAATTCTGGTGCATTTCATGTGCTAAAAAGTTCTGGATGAACACCAATACTTCCCCCCTCCCCCCGATTAATTTAGGGTGTGAAATGAACTCTCTTCTAGAGGGTGAATTTCACTGTTCCTGTTTGACTCTTGAAATGCTTGCAGCAGTTGTATTTAAGACTGTTCTTCATTTCCATGTGATGTTCTTAGGTCTCAATTTGGTTTTGAATAGTCTAAAATGTGCATTTAAATGAGATGTGTGATCAAGAGCTTCAGGGCTTCTTATATTTTGCTTTCCCCAAAGTTCTTTAATAGCTCATAGATGTAAGCCACTTTCTCAACAATGTCTGATAGTGCAAAGATATGAGTTGTGGAATTTAGATGTAATGTTTTGCTGTTGCAGCCCATTAAAGTTCATTCTGTCAGTCTGCTTTTGTCATACTGTAGGGCCTTCATGAGGTTATTTTAAAAGTTGCTGAAGATTGCTGAACATAACATGCTCTAGCCCTGGTGTTGAGCTGTGAGGATGATAAGACTGGTTGGCTTTCTGACTTAAACAGCTTTGACAAAAGTCGCTTGGCATAATGTAGAACTTAGCTTGCTAATTTAACACTTCTCTACAGAACTGAAAATGTGACATTCGCCAATCAATCTGATCTTTGGCTTATTTCTATCCATTTTGTATGAAGCAATTTGTAAAAAAGCTTTCCTTATTGTTGACAGTCACCAGTATTTGCCTTGTACTGAAAAGTTTGATATGGTTCAAACAGTTGTATTAATTTCTCTTTGTAGCACTTCAAAGCTGCCCAATGATCTGCTTGATTTGCAGCCAACTTTTCATCCATCTGTACATCCTATATCTGCTGCTCCACAAGTAGGAAGTACCTGGGGAGGTAAGAATTCTGAATCAGATTAAGGTTCTAATTGCTATGGCCATGTTTTTGTAAATGTTTCTCTAGTCCATGAGTTACTTCACCCTTAAAGACACAAAAACTACAAATGGATGAAGGGAGTGGAAAAAGTCAAGTCTGGGTATGCATTAAAATAATGAAGCAGCGTGTGGTGATTACAAAGAATTTTAGTATGACAGTTCTTAGTAGCAAAGCTGCTTGAATTGTTGACCAGCCTTGTTAGGCTCGTGGCTGCTGTATTCAAGAGTCACATAGCAAGCTACAGAAACTTAGCTGTGAGAAGTCAGTTCTGCAAAGCTGCCTGCCGGATAGCTTGTCACATACATAGGAACTCAAATACAGGTTGGATTTTAATACACATTTTAAATTTTGTCTGATATTAAGTGAAACTTGTAGGTGCTAATAGAGTAGAACTTGGATGAGGCCTGAAAGGAAGCAGCTGTGACAACTATTTATAGAAGGCAAGAAAGGCCGGAGTTAGTTATTGAAAACAATTCTCTGCTGTATTTCATTGAACTACAAAGGCAAACTAGCAAAAAGCAGTGGTTGTATCTTTAAGGGAAGAAATAAAATTTATAAGGAACTCTTCCCTCTGAAATTTACTTCAGAACACTCAAATTGCTGTTATCCCCAGTTGCTAGGATGGACTGAATGAGATGTTAGATTATTATATTGATACAGACAAGCCCTTAAACAAGGAGGCAAGCAAGAGTGTTCTAGGAAGCCATGAATGTTAGTTCAGGATTAGTTTGAGTGCTAGAGCATTGTGGTGTTTACTCAAAGCCATTTTTCTCTCTGCTGCTTTTTCAGTGTTCCAGAATACTGTGATTATAGGTAACGCATTGCCTGCTTGTACTATTGGTTATACTGGTTGAGGATTAAAAAAAATCTCTTAAAATGTTTCTTTTTACTATTTTATTAAGTGTCATTTAAATAGAAAAGTAAACTTCTGAAGTATGTGGCTATTTCCAGATTATTTTTTCTGAATCAAATGCTTGCAAAAATGCTTTTTCTTATGATGTGGCTAAAATGCTTTCTCTTACGATGTGAAAAAAATGGGAGTTGCTGTTTCAGAAAGTTTTGTAGGCTTCAGAATAATCATGTTCTGAAATTTTACTTGACTGTTTCTTACAAGCCATAGCTTTTCTAAACAGCTTTCCAGTGATCTAATTTATCTTCATAATAACCAATAGATTTATTCTACTTTCCTATTTACTTTTTGCAGTGTACTTTGCATTTTGTGTACCACCTCGCACTTGTATGGAAACAACATAATTTTGAGTGATAGAGGCAATACCAATATTTGGGAGCTTCAAAAATACATAGTTTACTTGTTCTTTTAGTTTTGCTGAGCAGAGCATCTTTCTCAAAAGATGCTGTGAGGAGTATATCAAGTCATGCATAGAATTTCAATGTTTAATAGGCTTAGAGTTTAGAAAAGGAAATAAATGTTTTGGCTCATCTTGCTTGCCTTTTGGAAAATATCTTCTGTTGCAGCTTGTCTGATTTGTTTTATGGGTGAGAAATACAAGGGGAAATTGCCTTCCTCTTGAAGGTCACATCACAGTATCTAGCATTTCTTTATTAACCTGAAAATTGAGCCTGAGAGTCTGTTCCGTGTTGTGTTAAAGAGTCTTCTAAGATCTAACAAACTGAAGAATTTGACTTGTCTGCTAACATTTTAGACTAAAATTCTAGGACTCACTATTTTTGTGTTACCTTTTCATCAAAAACAAACCAACCCATAAAATCTCTTCAGCTTTACAGACATGAACACTAACTTCACATAGGTGAGGTACATGAGGTGCTTTCCCCATTTTACAGATGGGGAAATCTGAGCAAATAACTGACTTGTCTGAGGTCATACAGCAAGTCAGTGGCAGAGCCAAGAATGGAACCTGAACTATTTCCAGTCCTGTGCTCTAACCACTGCATGGCATTCCTCCCTTAGGTAATTTTCTGACATGATGATGTTTGTATTTGGTGTATATGGTGATTTTTGAGAAGAGTATCAAACCAGCTACAAGTTGCAATGGACTAAAATCAGTTACTGCTAAAAAATTTAAGAGCTCTTAGGTGTGTAAGAAGAGGATAAATTGTTACAAAGACAATACGTTTGAGTTGCTGCCTTTTGTCTTGTGCTTCCCAAGATGTTAAAGCTAACGAGATTAAAAACTCCTAGAGTTGTTCTGTAATTATATGTTCTCACTTTTTCTGTGGCATCTCTTAAGGTTTGAAAAATGTTTCATTGTTATTTCAGGTAAAATACTTACAGTTGGATAACTTAAAGGCAGAAGCTTGCAAAATTCTAATTACTCTTTAGACTTTAACAATTCAGGTGCATTTATGGTAGCCTGAAGGTGCAGAGTGATTACGCTGACACAAACAGCTGTCATGTGTATTAAAGGATGAAATAGGGCTTTAGAAACATTGAGGTGTTGCTGTCAAGAAAGACAGCAAGTTTTTAAAATCCGAATATGCAAGGATGTAAATTGTCCAAACCCAATTAATTTTCAGTTACCCTTGTCACTAGCCTTGGCAAGTTTGAGACTTAGACAAAATTGAGCACACTGTTAGAATTAGAATGAGGCAGATGAACGAAGAATCTGAGAACAGATTGGTTTTGAAAAAAAAATCTTAATCTAAAATTATATTTCAGTGTCTTACTAGTCAAAACACATGAAACTCCACACACAGCCTTGAGAACAGAAAGTAGTATGTAGTAATTTGCCTGTTGAGTGCATGTATAAAATAATTCCTGTAGACAGTATTTTCAAACAAATATGGTTAAAAACTTTTTGTCTTTTTTAGCTGCTTTCATGTTTTGTGTTTTTGGGGGGGGTTGGTTTTTTTGTTTGTTTGTTTTGTGTTTGGTTTTTGTGTTGTTTTTTATCTGAGCTGTTTATTTGGATTGTTTGGAGACCATGCCAGCTGTGTCTGGTATATTTGCCAGCTATTAATTTGTACCTAAACTTCAGATGCAAAATGAATGTATCAGTGTGGAAATAATCAGTTTGACCTGTCTGTCTGGAACATTGCCAATTGCAAGGAGAACCACTAGAAACAGAAGAACTTGAAGAAGCAACAGAAAAAGCAAGCAGGAACTGATGAAAGGATAATCTGACCTGGTTTATTGTCTTATCTGTTTACTCTACAGCTTCTAGAATAGCATTCAAAGCAGACAACAATCTTAAGCAGTACCTGAAAGCAAGGATTTGGTTTCAGGTGACTGGCTGATTGACATATCTGCAAGTGCATTAGGTGGTAATAGTACTATCTAGAATGTATGTAAGACAGTAGAAAATTTTGTATTGCTGTTACGTATTACAAATACTGTATTAGATTATTCTGCTTACCCTTTGTTCAGGGTTTGACACTGACCTTTTGCTGACTGAATGATTTAGAAAAAGGCTTTTTAAAGTACTTGACTCATTCTTGCAGTGTAGCCAAGCAATTTAGGAGAGAAGTGGAGAAGTCAGGACTTAGCAAGATACCTTGTGCTTTCAGGAAAACAAAGTGTGTATTAAGCCAGAAAAGAATAGTGCTTTATGGTTTTTAAATTTTATCTTCTTTAGGACTTGTATGTGACTGAAATTCACACGTTGGCAAGTTGTGTGGTATTTAGAGTGAATTATCAGGAGGTCAGATTCAGGAAGAGAAAGTAACACTTTGAAGCTGCTGAGCACATCACAGTAATGTTTACAGAAGTTGTGGATAAATCTTTAAAAACCAACCAAAAAAACCCCTGAAGTACTCAACAAATCTATAACTATTATACAGACATTTCTCTCTAGTGCTTTTGCCTAGAAGAGTAAGTTGCTGTTCTAGGTACTGTGATAAAACAAATAGTTAGATGCAACTCTTGCTGTTCTCACTGGTGTGTTCTTGAGTTTTCCATCAAGGACTTGTGTGCCTTGAAGCCCAACAGCTAAACCATGGTTCCTTCTTGGAACAAGTACTGTGGCTTCTTTTCCTATCCTGTTTTATCTCTTTGATCCTGGACTACAGGAGTATTTTAGCTTGGCAATTGTGTCCATCCTTAGGAAACCTTGAAACTCTCCCATACGCCTCAGGAATTGACTTGCATAGATCCATGTTTCCTTCTTTCCTAGTACAGTCCAACTTTTTTTAATAAGGAGTGTTTTCCTCATCACTCCTCACTGGCTGTTGTCCCTCTAAGCAGAGCAGGCTTTTGCTTGCTTGCAGCCAATGGCATGTCCACAACAAGCTTGTTGCTTTTGATGCCTCAGGTAGAAGGGAAGTACTTTTTTTGTCCTGTATGCTACCTTGGTGTATTAATAGCTCTTGAAAACTTCATGATGCCCAGTAACAAAAAAAAAAAAATCCATAAACATAGTTTGAAGAAGGAGGAAAAGCACATCTCTCTTGGTTTTGTTTGTTCAAGTTTTTAAAGATATCTTCAGGATGGTATTGCACCCAATCCTTGCTTAGCACCTGTGATCTGTTATGCTAAGAGGTGATTTCTGCTCCAGAGAATTTGTTGCAAGTGTCAGGACATGACTAAGTGAAGTAAAAAGTAATTGTGCTTGGAGAGATAACATAGTAAC
This sequence comes from Megaceryle torquata, assembly GCA_024611175.1. Classification (NCBI taxonomy): domain Eukaryota; kingdom Metazoa; phylum Chordata; class Aves; order Coraciiformes; family Cerylidae; genus Megaceryle; species Megaceryle torquata. The sequence goes on along the minus strand of JANIJG010004062.1, from coordinate 49,343 downwards.
TTTTAGTATGAAACACACTCAGGAAGAAACACATTTTATAAAACCAAGATGGTAGGTTTTTTTAAAGTAAATGTGTAGCTAATTTCTGTAGTATTTTCCTTGAGCGGAGAACAGATAATTCTGGACAGTTTGAAAATTAAACAATTACCTAGGTCATCCCAAGTTTAGAGGTGATGGGAGACAACCATACTTCCTGGAATCTGCTTAAGTCTTACTCTTCTATACCTAGGAAGCAGTGTGTAACTAAACACATCTCCCTTTTCTTCTTTCTCTTGCTCTCTGGAATTGAACAGATCCTTTTTCTGCTACTGTTGATAGTGTTGATGATGCCATTCCAAACCTAAATCCTTTCCTAACAAAAACTAACGATGCTGCTCATCTGTCTGTGTCTTCTGATGTATCTACTTTCACCAGTAGGACACCCACACATGAAATGTTTGTTGGTAAAGTACAATTTTAAACTAATTTCCTATTTCCTAAAAAAAAAAAATTATCACTATTTTAGTTTCTAATATATATTTGTGGGGCCTTTCAGAAACTAAAAGTTGGTCATTTGGGGCTGATTTTGTGCTATGCTAGCAATTGTTTTCGAAATTGTGCCATCAAGATGGTGTTAATATCCTTGCGTGGCTACCTATATGGGATTCTGCCTGGTGTAAAGGAACTTAGTTTTAGTTAAAGCAGTTGAGTGCAATCTTGCAGTCTCTTATGCTTAGGAATTTAAAGGTGAAATACTATGTATGCCTGAGAATGAAAAGAAAATGCTGTTAGTTTGATCCTCAGGTTGATTTTATTATTATTCTTTTTAAAACAAAGGGAGGCTTAATTTTTTTATGGTATTTTTCCCCCTGTTGTGTTGATTTTAACAAAACTGGTAAAGCTATGCACATTCTGGTGCATGGTCTACTCGAACTGTTTACCTCTAGACAGTAAACTAATGACTCACCTCTTTAAAACTGTTGAACTCTTACTTTGGAGGTGATTCAGCATGGCTGTCATATTAGAAATACTTCTAACATCTCTGTTGGCAGAGCTGCACGGTAATTTGATTACTTTTCGATATGAAGAATTAAGTTAGCTTTTATAGACTAGAAATCAATTAATTACATGTCAGTTCCGTTCCAAAGCAAAGCTAGACTTAGAGACAGTCGTGCTGCACCAACAGGGCTTTGGTTTTGCAGAAGAATCCAGACTCTTGTAATAGAATTATCTCTGATACATGTTAACAGAGGTAAAACAAAGGGATCTCTTTAATCATAGCACCTACACTTTGTCACTGCTAGCCTAACCAGTTTCCTAGCTTATCTTTGCTTAGTGGAGAGAGAAAGCAACCAAGATGAAGCACAAGAGCTCTTGTTGTGAACTTCTCACCCCTATTTCCAGGGAGAATTAGGTTGGCTGAGGCAGTAGCATACAAATACTTCAGGCTGGTACTACTGCGTAATAAACTAGCCTATACTTCTAGTCGATCTTTCCTGTGCTTCCAGTGAAATGTGTGGCGTATATGAATGTGGAATGAGCATTTGAAGTGCAGCTTTTTTTTTTTCAGTAGGCTTATTATTTGATTAGAAAGGTTTCTTCTGTATAATTTGTTCTGCAACCTTACAAAAAGTTGCAGAAGTGCAGGGCTGTGGAGAAGGAGTCTGGTGGGTTTTTGTGGAGGTCACTGGTTTGTGTGGTATTCTTCATGCAATAGCCATTAAGTCTCTGGACGTGGATGGCATTGATACATTGCATTCCCATCCAGTGTCTCATTCTCTGAAGATCTAGAACCAAAGTGTGACCTCCTGACAGACTGATAATGGGAAATGTAAATGCAGTTTTATCTATAGCACAAAAAAAGGTGCTACAATAATATGAATATGGATTTAAAACAACTCTTTCTGGTTCTTTAGATCATTACAATCCATTTACTGAACTAAATCCCTTTGTGGCAACCAAATGCGAATCTACTATTGGGCTGTATCCTTATACTTCAGGTATAAGAAAAATGCCTTGAGGCTTTTACACTCTCTTCTTTCAAGGGTGTAAAACATGGCATTTGCTTGGTGGGGAAAAAAAAAATTATCCGAACGTAGCTGTAACTTTGAAACTGTGCTTTCCCCCTTTTGTGTTATAGATAATGTAAACTTGTTTCTTACTGTATGTCTGTGTATTGATTTCATTCCATTGGTTCTGTGTTATTAGAGTATATGTGGATTTATAGAGACTGACCTGAAATTAAGTTGGTTTTTTTTTTTTGAATAGCAGATACACTGTTTATCTTGGTTCTCGTTCTGTAACTCTTCCTCTTCTCCTTTCCTGGCTTTCTCTCTTGTGTGATACGTCTTATCAGATTCTTTTTGCGGTCCTCAAGCTTACCCTAATGCTTCTCATTTCTGCACTGAGCCACCTGTAGCTGGTCTATTTGGAGGTAGGTAATGGGTTGCAGCCTTACCACAGACACAGAAATTAGAATGTGTTGTGTGCCTAGAACTAGTTGGTATGTTATTGGCTACAGATGTGTGTTGTTATAGTGGCTCCAACCTCTATTCATATGCTTGTGTTAGGTATCTTGTCACAAATGGTTTTTTTTTTTTGTGCTAAACTAAGGTTTATATAATTTAAACAAGAAATGAGTATCTCCCCATTTCAGGATCTCTTCTAGTTTACATGTTGCTACATACCATACACCCACAAGGCTTGCATGTTCTAAGTATCTTCTCATCTTATTCTGCCTCATAGCTTTTAAGATAAAGGGATTGGGATCTTTTTGCTGCTTATGGCATTTTTGTCGATAAATTGCTCTTAAATGGTGCACTAAAGTACAAAGCTCTGCAACAGAAGGTGAGAAAGAGGTAGCTGCTGTATTAAATTACTGGCTAATTATTTGCAATGGTTACCTTTGTAATGTCTGTATAGAATCCCAGTACTGATGCAGGATCTGGAATACCATCCTGACAGTTGCTAGATGTGTTGTGGACTGTGACAGGTGAATCTGCCTAATTGCAATTGAACAGGGAGTGTTAACATTGCTGCTATGCAAGATTTTGGAATACCTTCAATAAATGGTTTGTGGAAGAGTTAGTTCTTAAACACCATAAAGTCACATTTTGGTTGAGTGTCTTTGAATATAAATTAGCTAGAAATATTTAATGAAAGGTTAAATACTATGTGTGACACTGTTCCCTTTGTTCCATAGCCAAAAAGCAAGATGAGTAGCTTCTGTCAAGTCTTGTTGGCTTATTCTGTCGAAGGAACTCTTAAAAATACTGACCTTTGCACCTTTCAAAAGATCCATGTTGGTCAAAATGCCCTGGGCTGGTGCTTGATATCAGGAGTAGGATGTGATCTTTTTCAGAAGCTGATTCAAAGGAGTTCTGTGTATTGTTTTGTCTTCTGGCTTGTCTCATTTTGTTAGCTTTGCACAACTTGAAACTTCCTAAAATGTGAGAGCAGGAAACTCAGCTTGTTTCAGTTAAGGCCATTTTCTAAAGAAAAATGAGCTATTGTAAGACAAGTTTTCTATTGGTACAGGCATGGTTTTAAGAGTTGCAGGACATCCCATCAAAGGAATTCCTATGCACAGTTCAGAGTCTCTGAAATGGTTCATTACAACTTCATGGTATACTTGTCATAAAGATACTCATTTTATTTTCTTGTTTATTTACTCCTTATCTTTTCCCATGTTTCTGCTTCCCATGTTTTCCTGGGTGCTGTTTTCTTTGATTAGTTTTTAAATGAAAAATACATTGTTTAAATTCCTAAAGATGGATGCTTTTGAGTTGAGTTGTATCTTCCTTTAGACAAATAGGAAGAAACAGGTAGTCCAAATTTCTATGAAGCTTTTGTTCAAGGATAGTGTCTTATAGTTATTTGTTTAAGTGAAATGTGCCTTATTTCAGAAAAACAGGAGTATTGAAATGAGCTGCTGTCACAGCAAGCTAAACAAAATCCAAGAAATAATTTTTGTTAGTTATTTCCACTCATTGCAACATTTTACTGCTGAAGTACTTCTGATGCCTTTCTCTTATTTCTGTATCATCAAAATTTCTGTTAGAAACCAGAAGACCTGGTTTTCAAGATGGCATTGCATTTTCTGGGTGCTTTTCATATAAAGTAGTAATTGCTTCTGCTGTAACTGCCTGAATATCAAGATGATGTACATGCATGCTTTTGATCATGGTCATATATAACATTTAAAAATACCATTTTGGAAACAAATCAGTATTCTTTTTCATATTACTGAACTATCAACTTAATACTGCTAAATATCATATATGATGTTTCGTACTGTAATACATTTTTCTAACACTGAAAATAATTGTCTACTTGGAGTACACTGCTTTGCCAGGTACACGTGAAGCAAATAAAAGTAAGTTTGGACATGAGGAGGAGTTGAAACTTGGCTTTAACTCCCTGTATCTTCCCATAATTACTAGAAACTTATCTGCAAAACATGGCTGCAAAAATGAAAAATGTGGGTCCAAAAATAACCCAAGTGCTATAAAAATTATTAGAACTAAGAGCAACTAATAGTTATTACTAGTTACTAGTCAAGCACCTTGATTAGGATCTTACCCCAGATGTATCTAAGAGAACTGCTCAACAAAACATGGAGTGAATAAGCTTCAGACAAGTCATCCTGAACAGATTCTGTTCCCAGACAGCTTCTTTTCGTGGAGAAGCATTGTAATTTCCTCAATTTTATTGTAAGCATTTGGTAAAAAAAAAAAAAAATAAGGAAGATGTTGAATAGTCTAGAGATGTAGCAGCTGGGGGTAGAGGAGTGTCTCTTATGGCCTATTTGTCCAGTTTTTGAGAGAACCATTTTTTGGAGGAGTAACTCCAAATAAACTGCTTCCAGCTCTTTCTCTTGCATGCTGCTTGGTGTCAGGGTGCAATCTGGATCTCTGAGGAATTCCTAGACTCTCTGCAGTACTTGATCTAAATATTCATTTGATTTGTCTTGCATAGAGAAGGTGGATTCATGGGAAATTCTTTATAAAACATTCCGTTTCTTTCTTTTTCCCCCACAGGGTTCACTCCATCTCCTGTTGCTCAACCACAGCCATCAGCTGGCCTTAATGTTGACTTTGAGTCTGTGTTTGGAAACAAATCTTCTAATGTTGTCCTAGATTCTGGTGGTAAGACACTTAAAATAGATGACGTATGTCCTTTAACTTTTTATTCTTAAGGTATAAATCTCTTAATCTGTATTTACTCAAAGTGCTATGACAGTCTTCTAGCTGAAGAAAAGCGTGCTGACTCTAAAAGGTCAATAGCAGCATTCTTCATCCATTTTTTTCCTGTCTTTACATACTATTTCCTATGTGCACTCTGCTGAAATGATTACATTGGTTTCTTTCACTTAAATATTTTGTGCATTAAAACTTCACACGGTGGACAGCCTTCATTTTTAAATGCTGTCAACTAAAATTAAGTCTGCATTTGTAGTGTGTGGTCAGAAAAGGTAATTGCATTTTGATCTTAGATATCTATGCAAAATATTTTTGGCCCTTCTTTGCCTAGGTACTGCTCTTTCAACGTTAAGATTATTTCAGAAAATGGTGAATTATTAAAACATGCACAGTTAATTTGGATTGTAGTCACAGTTAGTACTCTTTCTGTTCTTCTGAGCATCTGGAAAGTAAATACTTTGTGGTGGTTTGATATTGGACTCTTGACATCAGATTGTATGGGGCTTTTTTGAGCAAACTAGTGATCCACTAAAGCAAATGCATGCATTTTTATAGAATTTACATATTTTAGGTATTTATTCTTTGTTTTGTTTTACATTTTTTGATTGCAGTCATTGTGAATCAATTCAATGTGAAACCTCTGTCACATGTTAAACTAATAATGATATCTCCTTTCTAGAGTAAATGTCTCCTTTACCAAGAGGTATAATAGGTTTCTATCCTTCTTGTACAGTGTAGCATCACTAGCTTAAATTTTGTATTTTAGCCCCTGTGTTGAGCTTGCTATGTAATTTAATGTCATGACGTTCACAAGAGGCCTGTGATTCAAATCACTTCTTTTGTTTATCATTCCAAGGCTTTGATGAACTAGGTGGTCTCCTAAAACCAACAGTGGCCTCTCAAAACCAGAGTCTTCCAGTTGCCAAAGTACCACCTAACAAATTAGTGTCAGATGATCTGGATTCATCTTTAGCCAATCTTGTAGGCAGTAAGTATTGAACAACTAACATAGGAAGAATACTTACTTGATTCCTTTAAATGAATAGAATTTCAATAGTGTCTTTTTCTACCTTGACAGATTTGGGCATTGGAAATGGAACTACTAAAAAGTGAGTATTCTTAATCAAAAGTTGGGTTGGTTTTTTTTTTGATAGTAACATTTTGTGAAAACACAGGTTCAGACCTGTGAGTAACATTGTAACATTACCATTCCAGGCACATTTGGGATTGTACTTCTGTTTCTGATACAAGATATAATGAATTGTTTAGGGGTGTTGGAAGGTGACTGTAGACTGAGTGGTTGTGACACTGGTAACAGGAGGCAAGATGTCCTCCTGTTTCTGATTCCTTTCAGGTTTTGTATATATTAAGGAAATTAATTCATCAAAATGGTTTTTAGTAGCTGTAGGTAATCTTAGCACAGCTTATAAATACTTTGTGTGTGCTGAGTGTGTACAGAGCTGTATTAAAGATAGTGAAACTACAGCCTCTGAATTGTGATTGACCTTTAGACAAGTGAATTTTGAAGCAGGGTATACTTTAGAATAGGGAACATCTGCTCTAGCAGCCAGATTGAGAATGTGATTAGCAAATTTCAGGCTTAGCAGTACCATTCATGCTAATTCCGAAATAATTTTGGAATCTAGTATGCAGTTGCTCCTCACTAGACTATCTCAACCCAAGGAAAGTCAGCTCAAGTAACTTACCTATATCGGGGAACTTGACTGAGATTAGATCAAGCTGAGGTGGCTTATGATGAACATCTTACCTTACTTTTCCTAGGCAAAACAAGCTGTCACGTGACCTCTTACCAGCTTCTTTGCTAAACGAGTTTCTTCACTTACCAAAGAAGCCACATTTCTGAGAGGAAACTTTTTAACCTCAGACATTTTTGTAAGAAAATCTGATGTTTTCTAACAATTCTTTAAAAAATTTATTTCAAGTGATGTAAACTGGACTCAGCCAGGTGAAAAGAAACTAACAGGTGGTTCCAACTGGCAACCCAAGATTGCACCTACAACTGCGTGGAATGCTCCAACGTTGGTAAGCAAATGGTCATTTTAAAATAGTGAGTTCCCTGCAACTTTTGATATGCAGGCTGATCTATAATAGAGAAATTTGATCTGTATTTGCAGTAAAAGGATTGTAGAAAATTGAAGTAGTTGCTTGGATTTGTTTTCTTAGCTGTGATGTTCTAGTAAATAGTTTGTGTAAATAGTTACAGTAAAAAAAATTAGTTGTAGTAAACAGTTTTACTACCTTCAGTAGGGTTTGACTAGCCTCTTCCATGGCAAGATAGCAAAGCAGCCTTTGTGTTTTCCTCAACTACCTAAAATTGTGAATTCTAGTTTGGGGCGGGGGGGGTTGATGACACGACAGAGTTCGCAGTCTAGAAAAGTAGAAATATCAAAAGTTTTACAATTTTCATGTGCACTGATACATTCAATACATATAACTCAGCCTGCTCTGGGGGTGAGAATGAGCTGAGGTTAATCCTTCTGATACTCATAGGGGTGTCTGTGCAGTGATGTGGCTACAGCTTTCTTAATGTACTGAACTCCTGCTTTCTTGCCCCCATGTTTGCAGTTGTATTAATGCTTGCCAATTTTAGTGATCAACTTCATAGTGTTTATTGTAGCAGGTAGTATTGTCAAGGACTTGGGTGAAGCATGTAGAGAGAAGGCTTTTGGTTACATATACCAAAAAGACAAAAAAGTAAAAAAAAAAAAAAAAAAAAACAAAAACTAAAAATAAAAAAAAAAAAAAATCAAACAAAAAAAAAAAAAAAAAAAAAAAAAGAAAGAAGGAAAACGTT
>JANIJG010004062.1:0-41338 GCA_024611175.1 Megaceryle torquata | reverse complement strand
TGGGGGAACAATGAAAAAAGAAAGCTTTTGATAAAATAAACCAAAAAAAAAAAAAAGTAAAAAAAAAAAAAAAAACCAAAAACTAAAACTAAAAAAAAAAAATCAATCAAACAAAAAATAACAACAAAAAAATGAAAGAGGTTAAAAGTTTACATGAGTAGTTTTCACAGTGCTAACAGAACACTTTTGCATGTGAATCCTACTCACCCTTTCAGCAATGACCTGGAGAACTGTACATGGACAGAACAGGTAACAAAACCACTCCCAAGGATTTATTGCATCTGACTCTGTAACTGACTGGGGGAGGTTGAATCCAGTGTAATAACACAACGTTGTGGATTTGGTAAGAGAGAGCTTGTCTCTCTGGATCCACCACCAACTCACTACCTTTATCTAGGGAGAAATGTTTGTGGACTGTATTAGAGGGTGTATAGATATCAGAGAAACTGTAATTACTCACCTGCTTTAATGATTGGTGGTTTGAGTTTACTTGTGTGCTTGAATCTGTTTAATAACTTATGTCTTGTATTTACATCTTCTTGTGATAAGTCATTACATTTAACAGCCTTTATTATTTAGAGATACTGTTGAGACACTTCTCTTCCTGTGAAACTTGTTCTATTAACATAACTATCATGAAACAGACATAATGGGGGGAGGGGGGGTGTTTGTTTTCCTGTGCTGGTCTATTTATTGTGGAGTTGCTGCTGCTAGCTAAATAAATATGCTTTTGAAAATAAGGCTTTCCTGTCTTTGGAAAAAAGGCATATACCAAATAAATGGACTATGCAAACCAATTACAATCCCAGTAATGATGATAGTATCATAGGTGTTATGTTGTTGCAGTAAATGACTTAAATCACAAGAATGTGTTGGGGTAAACATTTAATGTATTTGTGAACTAAAATGCTATCTGTGTATATTCCATTGTGTAAGTATTTGCTTCTAATCCAGTGTTATTGCATTATGTAATTGTTCTCCCTGGGAAATACAGAATGGCATGCATTTTCCACAATACGTAAGTGAAACAACCCACGGCCTCTTTGCAATCGACTGGCATGCTGATATTAACCACTGCCTTTGCAGAATCTCATAACCTTCTTGCTATTTACACATTTCTCATTTTTAAAATCTTTGGTGTGCCAAAAATTGAGCTTTTCCTAGCATATCCAAACGTCATAGGTGGTCTGCAGGCTCTTGACTCGAATGATGGCATGGGAAATACCAAGATTATTTTTCCTTGCTTTAAACTGTACCATTTGCTGCCAGAGAGCTGGGGTGTGTGTCTGTGCTGCCTTCAATGCACTTGGTGAATTTTGAATGAAGATAAAAATGTTTGTGTTTGAATAACTGCATGAAACCTCACGGGCTTCTGTTACACTTGGCACTTTATCCACACTTATGATAGATTTTTTTTTTCCTTAGTGGGGAGAGACTAATATGTCATTACTGCTTAGATTAAGAAAAAAAAAGAAAAAAAAAAAAAAGAAAATCCATGCTGATAGTTTACAAAGGGCAAGCAACAACCTGTGCTTGCTCTCTGAGGAATGCAGTCTTCCATTTCAAAGGATTTTTTTTTCTTTATGTCAACAGTGATATTGGTCTTTCCCTGTGTTCTGTCTTTATTTCAGGGTAACTCTAACTAAAGGATAGTAGGTCCATACTTGAGCACTCAAAAATAGTCAGCATGTTTGTGTGTGTGTAGGTGTGGATACACAAGCAAAACAAAACAGAGGTAACTTTCAAGATAGCTTTACCACCCGTGTGAAATACACGGGTAGTAGACAGCCTGGATAATCCTTCATCAGGGAAATCAGTTCTGGTGGCAATCGAAATGCCGGTGACCTGGGCTACTATCTATGAAAAGGCAGATGATATCTTAGAACTGAATTCAGAAGCAGCTTTGCTGATGTCCTGTTCTTGATACATTTGTCTGCTTTAATTAATCAAGTACCATTAATACTTTGTCACTTCCCTCTTTTCTGTATCAATAATCTCTGTGTACTAAGAAATGCATATGGACTGTCTTGTCATGAATATTAATTCCCATAGAAAGAACATGAAAATTAGACTTTTTTTATTATTATTCAAGGAGAGACTAACAGAAAGCTGAGTGGATAGAGAGCAAGTTATCTGAATATTTATAAGGACCAATTTATAGACTAAAAAAAACCCCATATTTTGTCCTTATCAGAGTTAATACTAATTTAGAAAGTAGATAATGTAACTGTAGAATGAAGGATATGGTTAGAATATGAAGAACTGTCTTTAATTTTTTTCTAAGAGTTATCAGCTGTTTTTCTATGTATATGTTGCTAAGCTGTTTACAAAATATAGCTTCCCCCCAGGTTTTGTCTGTTGGCAGCAGTCTTACTGTAATTTCATGAAAGCTATCTTAGGTTAAGGGTAATATAAACATATCTTCCAAGTACTAAGATTTCTAACCTGTTCAAATTCACTGTGCTTAGTGGGTGAGTTAGAGGCAATTAAAATTGGATATTCATATTAGACCTGAATTTATATTGAAGCATGGTAGGAGAATCCCCATAGTGTGTATAACCTGGCTTAAGAGAATTCCTGTCGTGTCAGGAGAAGCAATTGTAATTTGGTCTTTGAATCTGTAAAATTGTCTCAAGACTTACTGTGCACCATTACTGCGGATATTGAAATATAAGTATCTACTTCATGGAACTAAAAAAAAAAAAATTAGTCTGCTTCCTGGATATTTTCCCTCAAACTTCCATGTGGCTCATACCGTGTTCTTTAAACAGGATGCTGAAAGAATGGTAGCTTGCACTTTTGTCAGACAGAATCTTAACAGGTTAAAAGCAAACACATAATTATGATTTGCCAAGATAGCCTAGAAAATTAAGCTTAGCTATCGTATTCCTTCTGAAATAATTTGGATAAACACAAGACTGCAAATCCTATTTATTCTTTTCTATACTCATAATGGCTAAGTGTTGCAGTTGACCCTTAGAAAGCAATGTGATACCAGTATGCTGCTGATGTCTCCTCCTCTCAGTTCACCCCTGTTTTTCACACCAGGCACCACCTGTCATGGCATATCCTGCCACAACGCCAACAGGAATGATGGGCTACGGGATGGTGAGTGGAACTCCTGCAAATCATAAGTCAGACACTGTGTAGTATTTGATTGTTTATAGTTTGGTAGCTGTTTTCTGAACTATTTTACTAAAGACTGAGTTTCAGCTCCAATTGCTTTATTCTGAACTACTTCAATGTAACCTGCAATTAAGTCTGCCCTTTCTTACCTTACTTAGCTTTTCATAAACTTTTTAAAAATGAGAGTATCTATTCTTGGTGGGCTTTACTTAGAAATAAGTTGATCATGTCAGTATAGCTGCATTCACAACAGGAATATTTTATTGGAGTGAAACCTTCCTTAAATACTTTCTCCCAACCTCAGGTAAAAGGTATTTGTGGTGATTGATGCTACACAACTGCAAGTTTGTGACACTGATGTGTGTTCTGGTGTCCACTGAGAATTGATTCTCTTACTGAGATTCAATACTGGAAGGCTTTTGACATAAACCTGACCTTGCTGCTTGTTGCTCTGACAAACTGTTCAGTTTCTGTTCTTATCTCAAACTTCAAAATATTTCTGAAATTATATGCCTTTAACTCTTCTTTTTTAGTATGGTTTTGGAATAGCACAGCTTTGGGTGAATAAAAGGGGAGAGAACTTCCTTAGAACAGTTCTATTAAATGCTAATTTTATTATACTAATCTGTGCATTAACAGATTAGTATAACAAAAAGAAGCTAAATGTTTGACTGTGTAATCAAATCAGATTAATGATTTCCAACTTTCATGTGCTCGGTAAATGAACTGTAAAGTGGCCAGCTGTGTTCTTGAGAGTATCATGCTGCCATTACTCACCCATGAACTCCCATAGTCTGTTCTGTGCAAGGTGACTGTGGTTAAACCACTTTAGTGTTACTTCACATTTGATCTACACAACTTTGCACCAATGCTACTGGAAACGTTTTCTTAGTTAATAAGATTCAGCAACTGGGGAAAGGTAACATTTAGTGTATAGAAAGTAATCTCACGTGTTTCATGAAGCAGCTTTCATCACGGGATTTAAATGCCAATGTGAAATGGAAGCTGGAATTTAGTGGAGCCGTAGCTCTGTTACCCTGAGTAGCTGTTACTTGTTCAAAAGCTTGCAATGTCTGAGCAGATGGGTAGAGGGGCCATTATTCTGTGACCAGTAGACTGCCCTGGCTCATTCAAACTTTGATCAGAACATACTTGCAACCTCAGAAATGTTGACCTATTTTACAACCCTTATGTTTCATTTCTTCCTAAAAATGGTAGTAGGTACCACAGTTCTAAGCATGGCCAGTTCTAAGCATGGCCATTTCTAAGTGGAAGTCCAGTAGAAGGCTGTTCCCTTGGTTATGGCATACTAGGACAGGCAATTTCATAAGTACCTTGGCCATTTCATAAGTACCTTAGCATTTCCTAGTTACTTCATTGTTCCAGCAGTTATTTTTAACTTTTTTTATAGTATGTGTTCATCAGGGTCACTTTCTTGAATGGGTGATTGCCCAAAAAGCTGTTTGGCATGAAGGAGGAGTACCAGGATTAGTCAAGGAAAAGCTGCTTGGAATGGGGATTGCTTGGGTAGGACTGTTGCTGGTTATCAACCTAAGCCTGAGGGAAGTGCCAGAAGCAGCACCAGAGACAGGCGTCTACATAAAGTAAATAAAACCTGGCTTCTAAGATCATTAATATATGTTAAACTCTTAATTTGGCTCAGCCAGGGTGTCAGTGACACTTTAAACTTTGATTGCATAATGACTTAACATTAATTGTACATACAGTTCTCTGTTTTCAACTTTTCTTGAAGTCTGTTAGCTCTGCAGTGATAGCTGGAAAACTGTTCATGGGCCTTTGAAGGCAGACGGGGAAGTGTTATCAGACCTCCGATTTGGGAGCTAGAGGACCAGCAGAAAGTCTTGTGCTTCAAGATTTTCAGTGTTTCAGATCTTTACAGCAAGAGATTAAATGGGCTCAGTTGTTATTGAGGTTATTCCTTGAAGAGACTCTAATGTTCCTATCTAGTAACCTTTATTTGTAGGATATCATAGGAGGATCTTACATGATTGCATTTGTCAAATACAACAAAGACACTTCACCCATTTTCCTTTCCTTAAATACTTGCAGTGTATTAATGCTGTGTGTGATTTGATGATGTCTGGACTTTTTCAGCCATCACAGATGGGAGGAATACCAGTAATGACACAGCCAACTTTAATATACAGTCAGCCAGTCATGAGACCACCAAACCCTTTTGGACCTGTACCAGGAGCACAGGTGCGTATATTCAAAACCATTGGTGCTAGGAACAAATTACAGCTGGGCATATTTCTTTTTTTTAAAAGGATTATAATATTTTCTTGTGTTGGACAAATGTATTTGCAAAAGCCACATGGTTAGCATAAGGATTGTTTCCTAGCTTCTTATATCCAGGGTGGTAGCACCAAGTTTGTTTTACAGAAGCAGCAGGTAGCATTTTAAAGCACTGTTTTTCTGGGAATATGACTGAGGTTATCCTCAACACTTCAGTGAAAGAACAGGAGTAGTTAATGTCTGTGCTGTTTGCTGAAGACAGGTTTCTTCCACAAAGTTGAAATTCTTTGCTGCTTCACCTCTAAGTGTGGCTTTGTGAGATTACACTATTAGAGCTTTGTCCAAAGTATGGGCAACACTGTTCTGTCACCTGTTACATGGAAAAGTATAAAGTAATCAAGTCTGGCAGTAGATGTAAACTTTTAAATGTAGGCTGTGTAATTATATGATGGCATCTTGCAGGGGACACGCAGGGTGTCTGTAGCCATTTAAGTCTGTGAATGTTTTTGGATGGGTTTGAAAAGAACGTGGTGTCAAACCTGGTGAAACTTCAACCCAATGCTTGACTGTTTGTACTGACCCCTTCGTGGAAGGCACGGGGCACATTCATGGTGTTTTCACCGTTGTATTCTCCAAAGGCCTTTGTATTCCTCAGTGTTTTTGCAGAAGACAATATTTACAGCATAGTGAGGATAGTCAACTACTATACCAATCTACCTGACCTTTCCCTGTTCAGTCAGGTGGTATGCAAAATGAAGTGCTACTTAAGTTTCCTGCTCATTGTGATATGTTGTGTATAGATTCATTACCTAATGTGTTGGAATCACAGAGCGTGCAGAAGGATTATTCTGGCAAACATTGAGAACTGACTTTATCAATACTGGAGTTAAATACCTTTTTCTGTTCATTTTGCAAACCTCTGTCACTGGGAAGCTTCTATCTGAGCTCACTTTTTTAACACAAAGCCATCTGAAGATAGTTTTTTGAGTAGGAGAAACATGAAAAAAAAACCAAAACCAAAAACCAACAAACCTATAGCAGGAAGATGGGATGGACAATCCTGAGCACCTTCATACTGTTTACAGAAAATTCCAAGATCATTAAGACTTCGTTGTGTTTGCAAACTGTGAAGGCAGTGCCAAGTTTAGCTGGCAGACTGGAACTGCGCTATTAACATTGTGGTTTTAATTACTAGTTAGATGTTTCTTTGTCAGATGTCACACTGTACACAGGTAATATGTTAGGATTGTATTTTGATCTTACTATAAAGACCTCAGTCTTTATAACTGTGCTTAGTTATACATTGGTGTAGGTGTGGTTTGGGGTACTGGAGTGTGGAAGGAAAAGAATTCAGCAGTAGGTGGGAAGGGAAAAGAGCTTCAAGCCTTTCCCAGTGCCTGAATTTGATAGTTTTAAAAGGAGAGGCTTTGCTATGTGCTGCCAGTGGGCTGTATGTCTGTTGTCTTCCTTAAAATAGAGCTTTGTGGATAGAAGTTGTTGTTGTTGTTAAGGCATTATCTGAAAGGGATGCTGTTATTTTCTTAGCTGAAAGTACAGTTTTCAAGTGACTTTTCTCTGGGGCTTCTGAGAGGTGCTTTGCATATTCACTGTCACTTAAGACAAGTGGTTTGGTATCTTTCACATGGGTTTTATACTATTTCAAAGGGAGAAATGTGTGTATGACACTTGTTAAATACAGAATAAGTTAAAGGATCCTCAAGAATAAGAGTCTTCTGCAATTCCCAAAATATCAATGTTGAAATGTCCCTAAAAAAACCAAATCTGCCTACTTGCCCAATTCAGTTATAAACAGGTAGGTAGGTGCAAATACCTAAGTGAGCCTTTCTGCTTCATTTAATATTGCAGGGCTTGGTCTAGGTTGAACCTCAGATGGCTGTCATAACAGGACAAAGAGGAATTAGTCACAAGTGAGGTGTGTAGAGATGTATTTATCGTGCTTATCTGACAACATGTTTGGCTCCTGGGAGAACTAATTTGGTAGGAAACACAGCCTTTGAACCAGCATTTGCTGTGTGACCAGGAGGTGGTTTCCCTGAGACACACAGTCTGCGTTGCCTGCAGGTGTTGGGCTTTCAGAAATCTGCCATCAATAAAGCAACTTAAATGATACAAAGGATGCATGTGAGAGCTGTTTCCCTATAGACAGCAGAGATGGCATTTACCAATGTATAGCCATGGAGTGGAATTATTATTAAGCTAAATTTAATGTATGCTTAGCCTTCAGGTTCTTCTGAGAGCATATTTGTCTCTTTAGGTGTAGTTCTTGCCCCTCTTGTTATTTCTTTATTTTACTATTACTGACCCAGTGGGTTCTTGGGGAAAGCAAACAAATCTCAATGAATAATGGTTATCCAAAAGACACTCTGTTCAAACTGCCCACATCCCGCACGCATCACTAAACACTTCAAGTTTTCTCCATGATGTCATCACTGCCAAAAACTGAACTGTTTTTAATATTTACATTTAAAGCACCAGATTAGATCACTTTCCTCTAGTGTGCTGATAGATTTTTAGTTGCTGTCTACAATAAGAAACTTGAAGGTACTTAAAAACATAATGACAATGCAGTTGTTGCTGAAAACTTATGTTGTGAAGTTGTAGCATGTTGGGAACTCCCACTGTGTACACAGACTGATAAAAATAGGCAGCCCGGTGTTGTCCAGTTTCTTTTTAAACTGGTATTCCTAACTTGATGCTATTAAGGATTAGTCTTAATAATTATTGCTTTTCTTACTTCTAGACATACCTATTTTGCCTCTTTTTCAAGTGTTCTGTTTAAAGGCATGCAAATTTATTTCTCTTTGTTTCTATGAAAAATAAGAGTAGTTTGGGGTTTTTTTTAGGGCAAAATAATTTGAAGCATTTAAGAATGAGATTAGAATTTGCAGCTTTGAAAATCTAGGTGCAGAAGATATTCATAGCTTTAAAAGAAGCTGGTGTGTACCTTTTCCTTTTTGAAATCACCTTGCATTATGGTTAGTATTTCCTGCTTGAAGAAAAAATAGATTTCATCATGATAAAAAATACAGGGTCTCCTTACTGCAAAACATTACCTAGTGCTACCTGAAATGGTGAGAATGGTCAGAGGTCTTGGATTAGTTTTCAGCTGGTGGGACTGAGCATGTGTATCAGGAAGGGACAGGCTGAATCAATGGTCCAAACAAGGTTAAAGGGGAGCCAGGGTGATGGTGGATGTGATACAGGATGGCAAGTGCAGAATGCTTCAGACAAGCCAGATCCAAATGATGTAGAGTTAACTGGAATATAACTGCCCATTGTAAGGCCTGAGTGTTGGAATGCACAACAGCAGCACTTGAACGTTCACCACCACCAAATCATTGTTGCCTTGGCTAATATAAAATGGTACAACTCTGATAGATCAGTGGTATGCCTTGAACTGTTACATGTTCTAGCCTGATAACCCCCAAAAGGAGGAGAAGTAGTTGGATAGTTCAGGACTGAGTTATGCCAGAAAGTAGACTTTACAGGTGGTTCTTTTGTCACATTAATGCTAAAATACATGCTAACACAGCTTGACAGGCTTGTTTCATGAGAAACCAGTATCTAGCTAATGACGGGAATGAGCACAGCACTCACTTAGATGATGGGCTCTTGTGTTACTGTGACTCCTGGGGAGTTTTTGTCTATTGGAAGCAGCGAGAGGTGGCGACTGCTGTTGGAGGTGAGACTGTGCCTTGGGTCTGGTCCAGCACAGTACATCGCATTTCAGATCCCATGCTGGGCAGTAAGGAGCTTCAACCCACAGTTCTAGATGTATTAGCACTAGAGAAGCTGTTGGGCCGGGCTGCTGCTGTTTTTAGATGCTTCTCCTTAGAAACTGCTAAGGTAGGTTCTGGTTTTCACGTATATTTATAAGCAATATCCTGGGTAGATGAAATGCACGAAGCTGACCATACGTTTCTTTTTAGGCCTCCTTTTTAATAAGTAGGGGAATTTCATTAAAATATGGATCTTACTGTAAGATACTGTGTCTCATCTGAATTTGGCTGTGGCATCTAGGAGGTAGTCAAGTTTTTTTCCCCCCATATTTAACCTGAACAGGCTTCCTAAAATTTTACCTCCGTTTCTGGTTACGTGCTGATGTTGCACTAATGACAGAGCATTAAACTTAAGTCTTCCACACTGCTTTCAAACTGGGATATTACCTTGGACTTTATATCAGTTGGATATTTGCCAACTCAGTTTAACAGGACTTTTAATATGTGACTTCAAACCATTTGACCATGAAGAGGAAGAACGTCTCAGGAAATCAAGTCACAGCAGGCATGCCTTGCTGAAGTTATGACTGTTGGACTTTATCATTAGTCTGGCTCAAATCCTGGAGAGTGGTGGGTGTGTGAGCTATAGCTTTCCAAAGGGAAGAACCAAGTTTAAAAGGGGAACTTCTGACATCCTGAAATTGCTTCTCAAGCACTTCCCATTCTGTCTCATTGACTCTCCATAATCTGTTTATGGGGACTGGATGTGAATGCCTCATTGGGAGTGGAGATAAAGATTTCAACCCAGACGGAGATCCTGAAAAAACTCCTCCTCTCCACATGCTTTTTCCAAGATAAGCATTAACACGAGAAATTTAAATTTGCAGTGGCAATATTTGCACCCTGGGCACTTCTGCAAGTCAGTTCCCATAAGCACATCCCCTGTCATGTGTGGGTTGGCAGGCATTCAGTATTTCCAGAAGAAATAAGTCTTCGTATGATGTTTTTTGCAATGGGTATGAAATGCAGGTACACACCAGCAATTAGTGACTCGATTATGAGTAAACTGTTGAAGTGATGGAGCCTGAAATAGAGAAAATTGACTGGTTTATTTGTAACTGCAAAAACATGCAAGCTCTATGAGGGAGGAGGGCAAATAGAATTTAATACAGCACCATTTGTAACTGGGAAAGCACTAAGAATAAGTAAAAGGGTTTAAAAAAGAAAAAAAAAGGCAACCCCAACAAACAAATAGCAGATACTCCTGCAATTGCATCCTGCAGATCTTTGGTCACTTCCAGCAGCAGCAGCTGGAACACCAGTGTTACCTACTTGTAAATTATGTGCTTTATAAGGCTGAATTTGTAGTGTGGTGCTTTTAAGTACATGGCTATAGGATGTGATTTTTCTAAGTATAGACTATTGGTCTCGGTCTTAAGTTCTCTCCAGCCTCTCTTTATACACATCCAATTTTGAGAGGAAAAGGTGCTGAGAGCTGTTTCTTCTGGAGAAGGCATCTGGAAAGCTGCCATGCTCTGGCCAGGCCCACTAGCTTCATCCCTTCCTGACAGTACATAGTTTTGCCAGTAAGGCAAGGCAAGTGCTAAGCTGTTTCACAGGACTCAGGCTTAATGTTTTGTATCTTCTTTTGAAGCAAGCCACTGTGAAAGTGTGAGGTTATCAGCTTATTCGGCAAATGCCAAGTGAAGTGCTCTTTCTGGAGGGTCATGTCCAGCTTGTTTCTGCATTACACCAACCCTTGGAGAGGCTTTCTGTTGTCCATATGACCTTGTTTTAATAGTTGATTTCTACCAAGTTTGCCTCTTAACCTCCCTTCGTCCTTTCATTACACGTTCAACTTTCATATTCTGTCATTCTGAGACCTTTTTTTCTTTTTCTTTCCCTTTCTCTGTCGTCTTTCCTACTAGCTGTCTGCAGCATCCAGCCCTTCCAGTCAGAGTCCTCACAGAGCCTCAGGAAAGGATCCCTTTGCAGAGCTCTCTCTCCAGGATTTCTTGTAGAACAACTTAGGTATTGTCCATTGTTCTGGGGAGATGCTGGTTTTTGTGATACCAAACAAAACTGAAGTTCTAATTCAAGTTTTATTAACATGACTAGAACTGTTTCTGAAGAAAATAAAAACAAATCATGTTGAGTTGGAAGCACTGTGGAAGTGACTTGGAAACTCGCTACACTTAACTGCAGCAGTTTAAAGGCCCAATCAATTCCTTTTGCTTCAGTCCATTGGAAATAAAGTCTGATAATTCCTGTCCGAACTGCAAGAGCCAGCACCCATGGCACTTTGAACAGGTGCTACAATGGTATTTGCCATTTCATCAAGAAAACACTTAGGGCTCATGGTTAGCAGCAAAACACCTGACTGCTGCTGGCAGTCTGCTCAAGCACTTCACCAGGTTGCTTGACCAAAGAGTTCACCTAATGTGGAAAGAGGTACTTGTTTTGTGCATGTGAGTGTTACATTTTTGATATAGATATGCACTGGATTTTTTTTTTAATCAATCGGGGCTGGTGGAAAATAAAGTGAGTGAAAGCATGAAAAAAATCAAGCATACATAGTGTAGAGAATATCCAAGTGTAAAGAAGGAGTAGGCTTTATTGCTCAGAGCATCTGCTTTTCTTTGTGCGCTTCCTCCGGCTCGGCGTGAAAAATGACCTTGAGTTCTCTTCGTAATGATGCTGGTCTGTGTCCCGCTGCCACTGGTGACAGTATTGCATGGATAGGTAGGGCTTGTTTTTTACTGCTGGGCAAGACAGCTTAATGCAAAGAGATGTTCCAAAGGTTGGTGTAGTTGGAAAAACATCCTGATGGATTTCAGGTTGTTTTGCAGTCCTGATTTTGTAAAATTTTAATTTCTGTTCAAAGCTTCAGTATTTGGGGTAGCTTGGCCTGTTGGAGTGGAAATTTTTGAGTAAAACACAGGTTTATAGTGAAGTCCTGCTTCTGGTGGATGTTAACATGAGAGTTTTTAATCTTTCCAGATTCAGTTTATGTAACTGCGTTAGATGGAAGAGAAAGGAATGTTTCCAAAAAGATGTGCTCACCAGTAAACCCCCGCTTACGGGAAGAAATGATCTTCAGTCTCTCAAACTCTCCTCTTCCGTTAAAGTGATGCAGTGAAATGATGAAGACCAATGAAGGACCTGGGACAACTCCATAAGAAAGCATCAATATACAACACAACGCCAAGAATTGCCATGAATTAAGACTAAGATCAATCTCCTTTTTTTTTTTTTTTTTCTGTCCTGGTGACTAACTTGTCAATATTTTCAGCTTCTAATAATATCCCTTATCAGTAACATACAGAGAGAAGCCTTTATTCTGGAAACCGAGATTGGTGTTTGGAATTGCTGGCTGGAATGGAGATGTGTCCTTTACCGTAACTCGAAACAAGACTTTGGGCGGGGGAGGCTCAAATCCTAACTCTTAATTCTGCAGTTACCTTTTCTTCAGTCCTCACAAATGTAGACACAGCAGTAATGGAAATTAACTTTTTTTAAAAAATATATATTCAGTTTGCAGTAGACATTCCTTATGTATTATTGTTTGTATTTATTTATGATTATCAATTTAACATTAATATTGTATCAAAAAACCTCCTTATGAAAATGAGTATGGGTGTATACAGTATGTCTGATTTTTATCCACAAAGAATGAATCTGATTCAGAATGCTTTTCAGCTGACATACAGAGCACTAAATATTTTAAAGGTCTGAATCTAATGAATTCTCAGTATAGGTGGGAATTAGGGAAGAGCTGCAGGACGCGTTAATCCTTATAGTCAATTCTGTGCCTAGGATTTTGCAAGGGAACAGGTAACTGACTAGAAGAAGCACTACATTTTTACTTCAGCATTAGTGCATTGGGAAGGAACTTTATTGCTTTGTGCTTGGCATGTCATCATTTTTACATTTGACATTATAAGGCCTTTCCAAAATGAATGTGAGGAATTGCTTTCACTTTTAGACTTTCCTTCTTTTCTGTAAAAAAAAAAAAACTTAAATAAAATGAGGTGGTGTGTGTTGGGGAGGGGAAAGCCTTTTCATTTGGCTAGTGCCATGTTTATGCTCACGTACCTTTTAAAAGAAGGGGAAGTAGTTCCTTACATATGTCTAGTGGGTATTTAGTTAACAAATTAAAGCTGCACTGTTGATCGGTGCTCTGTGTAAATACATCATAACTTCTGGGTGGAGTGGGGCCTTCAGAAGGATAGTCAATGATATGAAAGCAATTCTGTACATGAGTTAAGCATACTTGCTGCATTGTCTCCGCAGATTCTATTTTTGTTTAAAATATTAAAATGTATGTTAGCAAAAATGGGTGGATTTTCAAATAAAATGCAGCTTCCACAGAACTTTTGTTACGGTATGAAAGTCTGAGGTGCTTCTTTTCTTTTTGCTGCTTAAAATGTGCACTGATAATTGCTTTGTTTACTTAATAAAATACCAAATGTATTTCATATGCGCATATTGTATTACAGGAGGTGCTGCACTATGAATCTTGAGTGACGTGACCTATACAACGTCTGCCTGGCGGTGCTGTAGCAGGCAGCCTTAGTTCCACTGTAATGCGTTGTTTCATCAAGAGCTGGATTCCTTACTTAATGATACTTCGTAATTTTCTAGGGTTTTTTTTTTCAAAATATTCATGGCAATAAACTTGTATTGTTTATAACTGAGCAAGAAGCATAAATATGCCCCCCACCAAATTATTTAGGTATTTTCCCTACTCGCAGAAGGTAATGCCAGGGAAGCTTTGAACAGTTTGCTGAGACTGTCATCTGCAATTAAACAGCAGTTTTCATCAGGGGGAGATTTGACTCAATAGTCCTAAAGGCCTTTTTCCAAGTAAATGATTCTGTGATTCTGATCTCAACCCCTTGAGGCTTCTCCTGCAGGGTGTACCTCATAAAAGTATAAGTACAGATTAGTAAATTTAAAAGTTCTTTTTGAAAGCATGAATAAAAAAAAACCCTGAACATGATACTTGTAGAGTATATAATGCACATACCCAGCGTGGGAGACTTTGGTGTACATTTCACTTTACCTTCCTCTCACTAAGGCTTTCATCGTGGCGCTGTACCATAGAGAACAACTTCCTTTTAGTTTTAGCTTGCACTCAGAATGGCAAAAAATGTGAATTGTGTGAATGTGGGTCAGCTGGAAAGAAGGTGCACATTTGTGTCCTCGCCACCAGTGTAGAAATTGTTTTAAAACAGAGTCTGGAGGTTGTCTGAAAGATGAAGGTAGACCTTTCTCCTTCCACAGTCCAGGGTGCTGGGTTGTGGTAAATACGGACACCAGCCTTGTCATCTCTTTAGGTCTGTGATGCTCCCTGCACAGTGGTTTCAACCTCTTTTGAGACTATTGATTGCCTGAGGATAGATCTGCTTGCTTAGATCTTTCTGATCCCTTGGACCCCCCCTTGGAGGGCTGTGGACTTGAGGCTGCAAATCCTCCAGGTGCCCAAAATCCCCAAACAAACAAAACCATCTCTTCTGTGGGGACGACAGATTTCAGCTGTTGTCCTTTACTGCTTGCTTGTAGTTAGTTGCTCTGTGTCCTTTAATACAGCTGCTGTGCAGGTTAAGCTTATGTGTTAGAGGCCTTGCTGATAAACCTTGCTTTTGATTTATCCTTCAGAGAAAAAATGACTTCAGAATTTTCTTAAGGATTACTCTGTCATTTTCTTTTCTCCTACTAAATTTGTTTCCTTTCAGTATGGTTGAATATCACTTGGTTGTAGCTTAATGTAAAAAGCATAGCCCACAAAAATGTTTCTTTTGTAAAGGGGTTGTGGAAACCTGTTTCTTCTCAAAGTGAGTTCAAAAGCAATTTAATCTAGAAGAGCAAACTGTCCAGGAAAGCTGCCTGGTCTTAGTTGAGTGGTGGAGGACATAGTGTTAGAGAGAGGGGGTTTTGTTTAGAGCTCTGTGAAGGCAACTGCTGTGTCCGAATCATCACAATATTACTTTTTTTTTTTAATCAGACTTGTGTAATTAAAAGAACCAGGTTTGCCTCTTGAGATAATTCTTCTGACTAGAAGAACCTGAACAGCTCCTACCTTCGTGTGTGTTTCTGAAAGCCCAAATGTAAAATCTTCATCTGAAGACAAAATTATTTTACTGCTTCTGTTTCTTGTTCAGTTTGTGACTTTTTGAAACTGAAGTGTTCTGTGCAGTAAGTCACAAAGTCTTCCGCATGCCAGACAGCCCTTCAGCAAGAAGGAAGGACAGGGTGAAACCCTGCATCTTTTATTAGACAAAAAGTGCCTGTTTTCAGAGCCTGGTGTAAATTTTGTATTGCTCTAAATGAATTGCAACTTGAAGGCCATGACATAATTGAGATAAAGATTGTGGCAGAAAAATGAGAATTGGGTGCCAAAAAAAATGGCAAAAATAGGAAGTGCTGGTGGGAGCAGAAGTCTGACAAGATAATGTGAGGGGCAGTGAAGAAATGTGCTGAATATAGAAGAAAATCCAGCATTAATGGGAGCATATGTAAACTGCATCAGAGCTTTCTCATCCCCTTGGCAATCTTTTGACTTGACCTTTGTAGCTTGCTCACTCTGCTGTGGAGAGAGCACAAACAGTCCTGACATCTTCTGCTGAATTTGCCCAACAAGAAAAATGTGCGAGTTACTGATGTTTCCCGTGTTCAAGCAGGAGAGTGAAGGGACCTGGCTAATCCCGATGCTGTGTCCTGGCTAGACCAGGAGAATGAGTGAGGAGGAGAGAGCCTTGAGCAGGTTCCCCTGAAGGTGTAACGTTGCTGCCATTTGGCACACCCTCACACCTGAAGGCTGAGTAAGTGCTGTATCCATTTCACTCGTGGGAGATGACTTGACCCAGATAACAAATCAGTCTGAGTTGAGCAAAACACATTTCTTATTTCTTTCCTTGCTTCTCTGCTGATGAAATTTCCCAAAGCAAAGATCTAAAAGCCTTGGAACAAACAGCCAACTTCCTTAAAGGTTCTTTTGTGTGAGCTGATAATGGTACTGAAACCACTTTGCTCTGGATATCCAATATACAAGCAGAGCTGAGATCTTGGGTTTATTTTTGTAGCATGGATCTCTGCTTTTTTTTCATGGTGGCAACTGCTGAACTTCCTCATGCCAACTACAGCAGTTGCTCTAGTACTGTTTCTCTAGAAAAGTATTATGTGATACAATTTTAGCTTCTTGCTGCACTTTAATAGCTAAAAGTGAGGAAAGGATACAGCACCATGTCAAAGCTGTTTTCTGTGTCTCGTTGGAGAGGTGCAATGGGTCACAGAGGGGAGCAGTTGGCATCTTGTTACCATGTCACATCCTAAGACAATGTCGTGTTTGTGGTGGTCTGCTGATCACAAGCTCTGAAGTGTAGCATTACAGAGAAGCATCCTTACTCTACAGGGGAATCAAAATCCAAGGGAAAGTCTTTTTCAGAGGCACACCCAGCTGCAAAACATCAGTGGCTTAAGCCACTAATACCATTAGATTCTCTGTTCCCTGCTTGTCACTCTAGTGTAACTTTTCAGTCCATTAGCTTCTGCTTTGACCTTATTCTGGCAAACTCCTTTTAGCCCACAGAAGCAGAACATTTAATAACTTCTCTCTCAGAAACCAGCCAAATAAGAACAAATGCTGCAGAACACATGTCCTACCCTCATTTCCCAAAACAGGCAGGTCTGAACCTGTGGAAGGGTTGCCTTATTATATAACCTCGCTTCAGCAGAGGCTGCAAACCTCTCAAAAACCAGACCAACAGTTAAGTAACCTACATTCCCCACAGCTCAGGTTGGGGGGAGAGATCATACTTGCACAGCCAGGCTATAAAGCAATGTAATCCAGTTTCTTGACTCTGCAGGGAATTTGCTCAGAGAGGGTTCAAACCAGCAGTGTGCTGAGGTAAGCAGCTCCTTTCATCACTTGAGTCTACCCCACCTGGCTCCATTGTGCTTTTTAGGCATTTGATGGATTGATGTTTCTGTTCCAGCACGTGGACTTCAACTCTATCAAAATGGCACTTACTAACAGCAACTTGGGTGATGCTCATATTTCTTTAACTTTGAAGTTGCAGTGAATGCTTGTGAGGTTTTTGTCCCTATGGAAAATGCAAGTTTCTTAGAGTTGTGTGCCAGTTAAATGTGTAATGCCAGCTCAAGTGGGCCTTGGCTTGGATTATAGTTGTGGGGACACGTGGACACTTTTCTGCCATCTTGTAGCATAGCTAGCATCCTGTATTTGTCTTGCACAACAGAAACTTAGTAAGAAAAGGTATTTCATAATGTGGGGAATTTAAGGGTGATTCCTGTAGGTGTTGTCTTAACTGCAGTAGTGAACCCTGACTCCCATTGTTTTAAGTAGGAGGTAAAAGCGTTGGCCACATGGACTGATCAGCCCTCTGGTTTACAACATGTTGCTCATTTTAGAGGGATTTTGCCAGTAACGAGTTTATCAAATCCAGATGCCTCATTTGCTGAAGACCCAGCTTCCTCCGTATGAAAGCCTCACACTGGTCTTAGTGCTAATCCTATAGAAATCAAGGGGATTTGGGCCACTCCACTATGTTTTGCTGAAGGCTGTTGCTTCTGGCTTGTGCAGGCTGCCTGTGGCTTGTACCCTGATCAGCATGTTTCAGATTTCTTTTTAACTCTTTCTCACCCACACTGGCATTTATGGTAACAGGCTAAACAGTGACTTAAAGAGGCAAAGTGTCTTTTTTTCCAAGGTGCAATTTTCTGTTGTGCAGCCATATGTCCTACAGATGGTGGTAGGCATTATAGGCACAAGCACAGAGAAGCCTAGAGATGGGCTCTACATTTACATCCCTAGGAGATGTAAATGGCCTTTGGAGCTGTGGGAAGAAGGAGAGGCCTTTCTTCAGCTGAAAAGCTGTTCAGCACAAACCATATACTAATTCTGTGACTAACAGGAAAGCTAAACTAATCACTGAGCAGAACTAATCTATCTTTCAAGAAAATCATTTCATGGGGCTTGCACTTCATGCAAAACCATTGTAGCCGAGGTGTCCTGGTTTGAGTGAGAACAGAACTGGTTCTGTTCAGTGATTTTACTTTTCAGCTCAGTTCTTCAAACTGCACTGTCTGAAGTTAGCAGCCTGTTTTCACAGACAGTGTCTGCTGCTAGCAGTGACAGTTAGAGTTATTACCAAGTTTAGTTTAGAGTTACTACCAAGGGTTGGTGTGCAGACCAAGGCCACTGCTGGTTCTTGTGTACCACACTGGGGGGTGCAGAAAGTGACAGGCTGCACCTGCAGGGAGGAGCGGACAGGGCAGGTGACCCCAAACTGACCAACGAGGGATTCTAGCCTGTATATGTCACATTTGGTATAAAGCTGAGGGATCTGGGGGCTCCCAGGCTCTTCTCCCCTCTTGGGCTGCTTTGCCAGCTTTGCTCAGCTTGGCTCAGATCCTCTTTCAGTTCCTTTCTCAGAGCATCCCAGGAGGACTCTGCCCGTTCTGCCTTCGACCCCAGTTGGTGTGTTCCTGAATCTGGTACCAGAATCCAGCTCCTAACACAACTCACATCTGCTGTGGGGCCCAGTCTGGGACTCTCCCAGTGCCTGCTCAACAGCATCAGTAGTTACAGTGACGTAATTACCATCAGGGGGGTTGGGTTTGATATTGGTTTGTATATATTTGTACATATTCCATTTTTATTATTATTTTAATTTTCATTAAAGCTGTTCTAGTTTCCTTTTCTAATCACCAAGTCTCTCTCCCTTATTCCTTTTCTCTTCCCCTTTGAGGAGGGAGGGGGGTTAACAGAGAGCATCTGTTACAGGTCTAAGGGGCCACCCTGACCCTAAACTGTGACAAGGAGGGGAGGCTTCTATTGAGCTGCAAACGCAACCACCTCCCAAGAACAGATCCCCATTCCCTCCCCGACACTGGAGTGACCTCAGTCTTTGTGATAACTCTGTTGGGTTACAACAGGGACACATCCAAGCTCATTTAACTGTTATTACATGGCAACACAAGTGAGACTCAGTCTGACATTAAGACTCTGACCTTTACATATCTGCTTGTAAGCCTGGTTTCTGAGGAGTTGCAGTCAGTGGAGCCCAGAGAACAGTTCAACTCACCTGGAACTCAAGGAGACATTGCTGGACAGGAATATCTGAGCTCTCTTCAGAAATGTTTGCGCTGAAGTACAGGATAAACTGAGACACTGCATTGATACAGGTTGTTTAAAATGTTTACATTTTTTAAACAGCTTTATTTCAAACAACTGATTAACTTGTTAAGGGTTTAAATCAGGTTATTCAATTATTTCTATAGCTTCTAAATAGGGAATGTGCAGGTCAGAAGCCTGCTTGTGCCTGTGGGCAGTAAGTGCATTGTGTGTTGATGGGGTATCCAGTGAGTGGAAAAACCCCACTGAATCAATGCCCTGAGCTAGATGTTCATAGAGACTAGCCACAAACCAAAGGTGCAGGGTTACACATGGGGCCAATTCTAAAAAGAAATCTATTAAGACTGATGATTTTTATGCTCTGGTTTTTGGTGGATTTTTTTTCAATTAATTTTTGGTTATTCCAATATATATAAGTAGGGGGTTTATGGAGACAGCTGGAATGTATTCAAACATTCGATTTCTAGCAATAGTTGAATTATACTTGAATAAATGAGATTCTGCTTTAGCAGAGTATTAAGAATTTTCTAACCATTTTATGTCAGCCCACATTTACCATTCAGTGTCTGATCAAGAGGGAATTCCACATCTGACAGACTGCAAGTGGGCACCACACAAACAAAATACCAGCTCAGATCCTTTATTAGATGTATGTGCAGCTACGTAGACTGAGAAGCCCCAGAAGTGCACAGGAGTTCTCACAGTGGTAGGGAAAGCAACCTTACAATTAGCCCTGTGCACACAGACATACCTCTCATTAAATTTGTCTAAATCATGACTGGGGCTCTCAAAATTAGTTTGCACAAAGCCCGGTGCCACACACTTCTTGAAGAACAGAGCAAATATTAAATAAACTGAGAATGTTACATTTTTATGTTAACAGCACAGCTTGTCTATTTTTAACCAACCTTCTCTTTAGATAAGGCCTTGATCATCTGAGCTGTGATGTGCCCATCTGATTTACCAATAAAGCCATCTTTTATGTGGCTCCTGCTTGGCATTTCCTCTGGTTCTGTATGAATAGGCATGGCTTTTCCAACCACACACAGCTTTGTCTCCAGAGGACCCAGTTTTAAGTAGTCCTTGAAAAGAAAGAATATTATTCTTTTGCAATTATAGTGAAAAGCAGTTTTTCTTCAAAAAAACCCCCCAAAACAAAACAAACCCAGCAGCTTTCCCTTTAAAACCAACTGTAAAGGTGCTGCCCTGGGGGTTGCAGTGTTTGGTAATGTCAGTGGTAATGGGCTTGGTTTACAAGTCAGCTCTTCTTAGAAGGCTGCAGCCCTGATGCTCTTTTCTTTTCCTCTGTGTTTTCACCAAGAACTCTTTCTCTGCAAACCAAATTCTGCTCAAAAGTTCAGTTCTGTGAGAAGAATTAAACTAATCCAACAGCTCTCTGCTGCCAAAAGAGAGAGATCCAAGTCCAGCCATGTGCTTCCATCATGTCTGTGCTGGCTCTGATCATCTCCAAACTTCTGAGTCAATTCAGCTGATTAACCCAACAGAAAACTAATTCAGGAGGAGAAAAAAAAGGCAAGCTTTTCTGCTGGGTTAGTGAGTGAATAAGCTCCAGAAAAGGCTGATGTGCGCTAGGGCTTCCTTAAGGGCATAAGTGGGACCATACAGGAAAGGCCATGGAGAGGGAAGAAGGAACCCTACAGTGCAAGCTCTTGTATCCATCTCTGTTTAATAAATTATTTTCATAATAATTGCCAATATAACTCCACTGTTTGCAATTATACCTTCATTGTTAGAAAGTACAAGACTGTCAGCAGCAACTACAGCCCTCAGCGGGGTGGGCTCTGCAGTGCTAACAGCAGGAAGAAAGAAGTGAGGCTAGTATTCTGCTGCCAAGGATAGATTTTTTTTTTTTTTTTTTTTTTAAATATTCAGCTTTCACCTGCAGTGCCATTTCAGGAAAGGGCCCATCCTTTAGTCTTTGACCCAGGAAAAAGGCTGATTTCCCTGAACCACCCATTCAGGGTATTAATCAAACTAATGTCAAATTTCTAGAAAAAAAACAGTTGTTTGGTTGGGTTTTGTTTGGTTGGTTGGGTTTTTTTAACTCATTATTAAGTTTGACTACAATATTCAAGAGTAAAGCAACATTATGGAGCAGTATCTTTTACACAGCAAGCCCTGGAGTCTTCACCATGTCTGTATCACCTTCTTTAATTTGCGGTAGGAATCAATTATGTAATATATTCTCTGAGACTAAGTAGTTTATTTAGAAATGTATTCAAGTTTTCATAACTCAAGAAGCACCCAGGAAGTATCTTTTTGCAACCTAGGACTGAGGATCTCCTGAAGCAGGAGCCACCACCTCTTTTGAGAGCCACACAAACTCTTGCCTATTTACATACAACCCGTACCTTTCTATTTTCTCAACCCTTGTATTTTGCATGCAGGAACACCTTCATTCTGGCTTTCTGTTGAGGGATTGAATGACTTGTTGATCCTTTAATGCTACTATGCAACATAAGTTCTAAAAGGACCAGCACCCAAGCAAACAACAATCTGTGCAATACCATAGGAAACTGTCATTTACTGACAGTCATAATTCTTTCTAGGGTGAATGTGACACTCACATATGCTGATTCAATTCAATTGACAAAACAACTGTCTCCTGCTATCAGAAATACCCTAAGGCATCCACAGGCTGCCCAGGGACATGGTTCAGTTGCCATCCCTGGATGTAATTAATAGCCATCTAGATATGGTGCTCAAGGGTATGGTGTAGTAGTTGTCCTGGTAGAGTTAGATAATGGTTGGACTTGATCTCAAAGGTCTTTTCCAACCACAGCAATTCCATGATTCTATGTGAAAACATCTACATGAGGCTGACCAGTATGACAGTATTTATTATCTTTTTGCCCAACATCTGAAGGACAGGGAGTGTCCTCACCATCTCCAATAGCACTAGATTCCTGTGATTCAGAAGTATCTGAATTGTACACTGGGTAAAAGACATTAGAGCCTTTTCTGCTGTGACACCACTGGAAACAGACCACTCCTGTCAGTAGCTCATGCTGCACACTGAAATATGTTTGTGTCAGTGAAAGACTCAATTACTTCAACTCATACCTGGAAAACTTTTTCATCTTCATACGGCAAGCTACCAAGAGCTGGAGTGAAAGACTTCTCCTGCAGCTCCTCATCACTGTCTTGAGGCTTCTTATTCTCTGTTTTAGGCTGAATCTTTGCAAAGGTTTTATTTTTCTGACAGGGAACTGTGGCACTTTTGAGGCTTTCCTCTCCATCTGCTTTTGCTATTTTAAAAGATGAACAATGATGTGTATGTAATTGTTAAGCTTTATGAAGATCAGAATTAGCATTCAGAATGAGCACTGTCTGCAATATTTAATGTGGCTTGGCCAGTGTGATGTAATGAACAGTTCAGTAAGATTTTTTTAATTGGCAAGCCAAGCCAAATGTTGATTTTGCTCACTGATTTTTCTATGTTTATTTCTGCTCACAAGTTCTGATCAAGACCAGGGACTGAAATTGATTGGAAGTTGTAAGTATTGAGTCTGTTGTACAGGACAGGAGAAAAAAATCAGTTTTTATCAGTTCAATTTAAATCCCGTACAAGACATCAACAGTTAAAAACCAGGAAAGGCAGCAAAAACCTTTTCTGTATCAGGGCACATATCTCTGTATGTACCTATACACAGTTTCCTGAAACACAGCTAGTCCACTTATAACTCCCCTGAAGAGCTCACATTTGCAGTTGACCGACTGTCAGGATGATAGACAATTCTGAACACAGACTGCCAAATTCTGTGTTTGCCTGGGACAGTGACTTAACCCCAGCTTATTGGGACAAAACCTACTCCTCACAGTAACTATTGTAAAGGTCTAGCAAAGGGACTAGAGCTGAGCTGTTCAAAGTAAACACAGATCTAATTCATAAGTCTTAGTCAACATGTTTGCTGGTGCCTGGTGGTTCCAGAAAGGCCCACCTATGGCTGGAACTGATCAGAACTTCAACAGACTTGTTCACGTATTTGTAACTGTATGGCATCAATTTTTTGGACCTTACCTCTTCAATTTCATTTTGTCCTTTCTTTTCTCCTCTTTCACTCACGTAAAGTGAGCACACAAAACATGTGATACTAAGGAACCCATACAAACCACCCTGAATGGATGTGCACACTCACAGAGTCCTTCTTGCCTAAGGTTATATCCTTTTCCAGAAGAGTTGGAGAGTCAGCCCAAAATTCAGTACTGCTTACTAAATCAGTTCAGGCTCAGCTCCATGTAGCCTCATCTGCTTTTGTTAGGGATCTCTTTATGATTTAATTCTGGTATGCCTCTATGAGATGAATGACTGTAAAGTGCATGTACACTTCAAGTGAAAGCCAGTGTAGAGTTCAAGAGCGTCCTCTCAGGGACAAGTTACAATGAAGTTATGATGATACAGATCTGTAAAGAATGGATTAAGATATGAATCATATCTCCATAAAAGATAGCTGATCCTGTTAACCACATTCCAGACTAGCTATATATGAGTAATTTCATTTAACAATCTAAGCATCCATTTAAATTTTAAGACTGCATTAGAGGTAGATTGTGGTTTTGTCCTCTTAACACAGACGCCAGTCAGTCATTGTTGTGATGGCTGCCAAGAGAGAAACTAAGTGTTCACCATGTGAAATGATCAGTTTGATAAAAAAATGAAGAAATAAAAAGTATGCACGTGTTCAGTAACTCATCAGTTCACATGTGCATTACCTTCATGCTCTCTATACTTTACTTCTTGCATTTCATCCTTAGGAAATTCATCTTGCAAGCCAGCTGCCTGGTTAAGAAACAAATGCCTATGAAATTAAAAAGATAAAGAGAAACTCCTATTAGAGGACTGAATTTTCTCTCTAAATTGTCCTGTGCAATCTTTTGGGGTGAAGGGTAGGGCACCCTTTCTGAAAGCCATTTGCTGCTTAACTACAAATGCAGAATAGCGCAATGGTTTAAAAATGCAACGGAGGCAGCCAGGTAGCTTAGTGGCTAATACACTGCTCTTTTTTATTCTTAGTGCCTAAGTTCAACTATGTCCATGAGACTAAAAGAAAACAAATGTTATAGTCTCCAGTCAGTCCAAGATTCAAACCAGAGCTGGCAGCTATCACTTAAAAGCTGTCCAAAGTTTGCAAAGGAGAGAAAAATGGTCACTTCTTCAGACTGGGAACTTTTTTATGCAGTATGGCTGAAATCACTGAGCTGAGACTGGAAAATGAAGATGGATCATTCCCATTGTTACACTGTGCTTTTGATACCATTAGTGCTGACATTTTGCAGCTAAATTAATCTTTCTCCAGGGAACACGTTAAATAATTTCAATATAAACTAATACTACAGACACCTCTACTACACCACCAGACCAATCCCAAGGCCTCTTCCTTACTCAGTACCAGGTTAAACATTTCACTTGAGATTGTAAAACCCCATATATTTGTATATTAAATATTTTGCCAACAATAATGGAGAAGTCTATTACTCAGCACTTGGTCTGAGAAGCTGGGTCTGAGACAAAAAGTGCTTAGGGATATGGTTTAGTTGAGGACTTGTCAGTGTCACGTTAATAATTGGACTTGATGATCTTAAAGGTCTTTTCCAATCTAGGAAATTCCGTGATTCTGATTCTAATTACAAAAGAAAAACTATTTCCAAGTCCCAGTGGTATCCCCACTAAAAGAAAGCGAGTGTCACTAGGTCTTAATAGATCATTAAAGAACCCAGTGTTTTCCCTGACTTTTGGTATTTAGGAGGTTACCATGTCACTATCATCCTTCAGAGACACAAGTCCCACACATAGTCAAATCCTGCCTCCCCTCAACTAGGAAACTACCTTGACTTTGTTGTGGTAGATCCCCAGTAGCTCTAGAGGAGGGAGAAGACATTCTCTTTTTTAAAAAAAAAAAAAACCTAAATCACTTTTGAATCTGTAAAGGCATCTTTTTACCTGGGTACTCCTAGATGCTGAAGTCTGTAAATCAGTTTTGTTGCTAAACGGATATTTTCTTCTTCCAGGAGCTGAATAGAAGCTTTCAAATCACTTATTTCCTTTTGGTACATCTTAATCTTTTGACAATTAAAAAAAAAAAAACAAAAATCATCTTGGAAAGATTATACCTATTTTGGAAACCTTTCATAGGAACTATCTTAACAGCACATACCTAGAAAGAATGCAGCTGTATTAGCAAGACTGCACATTTGATGGAGAAACATAGTGACACATTTTCAGGCAAAGGGAAGGGCTCTCTGGTTCTTTCACACCTTTTTTAGAACCCTTTACTGGCACAACTCTGTCAATCACGGCCACACATTTGGACTATGCAACCCTGATAGCAGAACCTTCTCATGTAACCAAACAAGTCTGGGAGACAGAAGCTCTGGATTTTTCTTTTGTGCTTTCATATCAGAGCTTTGAGAGAGAAAAACTTTCTTCATAGAGTTAAATCCAAGCTCTTGCTCAGCAAGTGTTGGTTTTCTAATTCTTGCCTATACACAAAACCTTCTTACCTAGTGAAGCTTTCAGTCCAGGTTAGCCACAACATTGGCTAAACCCTGGGTTCTACTTTCTTTTGGACTGGCAGTTGCTGCACATTTGCATGAAGTTATATAAACAAAGGATACCAGTTATTCAGTTCCCACAATTCCTCTTGCTTTTCCTGAAGTACAAGCAAGTTCTTACCCCATCACTGGGAAGTGAAATGTACTATGGGACGGATACTTTCCCAGAAATCTTAGTCATACACACATGTTTAAAAGCAGTACCAAGAGATCTGAATGCATCTGTTCTCACCAAAGCCCAATTAACCCAGCTACAATCATCCAAATTTTCAGTTAAAAACTAGTTCCCATTTCTCCCAGGGATTAAAAAGGGTGAAAATGACAGGACATTAACCAGTAACAGGATGTGGTTTGGCATGATAGGGTGACACAGCTTTGCACCATCTTGGTGTAACACAGTAATGATGGAAAAATGTGACTGAAGTCTTCAAAACTGTTCAAATTTGAAGGTAACTAGTTTAGGCTGGTTTGCTAAGTCATTCTTCAGTTCAGGGGCCAAACTGAAAAAAACGATTAATTTTGAACTGGCACAAAACTGAAATTTTTGGTTCATCTCCCCAAAAGAAAATATTGGAAGACTCTGTCAGCTACATATAAACATTAGCCTGAAAGAAAATATTTCATCTGTATAAGAAATGCAGAGAAAATGAATGGGTGAATTCAGAGGACTGGAGAAGGTAGTGATAACAGTTTTGTTTTCCACAATAATTCAAAGACCTAATTCATAGCACAGGAAACTAGTAACATACGAAAGTAATTCATAACATAGGAAACTTCTAGTTCAGAGGAAAGAAACCCAAAGCTCTCAACTCTGAGGTGAGAGCCCGTCAGGACACGAGTACTCCAAAGTGGATCTCCCTTGTTGACACTACTTAATGCGTATAAAATTCAGAAAGTGTTCAGTGAGACAAGGACCTGGGAAGGGAAATCATACTCATTCAGTGACAGGATGTATAGATCCGAGCTCCTGTTTGTACAGATTAAAACATTAATTTTTTCCTATTGACCCCTACCTCATTGCCTCAGAAGCTGTGGTTTGGACACCCTCCCTGGAAAGTTAAAAGATGTAGGCTCAGAGCGCACTAAGGGGAAGAAGGGAAGCTGTATTCCTGCACGCTGGCAAGTATCTTAAACTAGTAAGTAAAATTTCCCACAAATTTTTGCTCAGTTCTGAACTGTGAGGTTGTAAAGGTGGGGAAGGGTATTTTCTCCCTCCAATCTCTTGCTTAGATTTGATTGCAACAAAGAACCTGTATTGATTGGAACAAACACAGTCAAACTTTCACCATGGAAAAATCAGTTTCCTAAATCTGCCTCACAAAAAACATTTTTTCTTGAGAAGTTCTAACTGTCATACCTAGTTCTAAATTGCCATTAAAGGACAGTATAAAAGATATCAAGTAATCATTTAAACTATAGATGATTTTAAGTTTCCGCTCTTCAGTGTAATAATTGCCAGGGTTTCTTTATCATTTAAAGCTGTCTCAAGCCCTTTCTCCGAAGATGTTCCCAATGTCCATATCCATTTTCTTTCACTATGGCAGCACTATAATGGAATTGAAAACCACACTCTTCAGATGCTTACATGGTTGAGCTTTTACACTATATAGGATCACAATCTCCAAAGATATAAATACTTCTATGGAATGTTGTAGTCCACATATCTGCTTGGGAAGGAAAAGGGATCCTTTGTTTGAGAAAGCAGATGTTCACCTTTTACATCGTGCTACTCAGGATTTACAGGAAAATTGCTCTCCTTTTTCCATGGAAATCTTCAGAGGCTCATCACTGGAAACAGTTGTGGCTGTAAGCCATAGTATTTGAAACCTGAACTACCACAATAAACTGTACACAAGTGATTCTCTTACCTCCTCTTTTAGCCATTCATTCTCTTCAATTTCTCTGCAAATGTTTTTGTCCAAGTATCTGACAGCATTCTGAGAAAACACAATTTAAGATAATCTCATCTGAAAGCAGGACTTTGACAGTGCTGAATCCTGTAAAGAAGAACCTTCTGCTGTTTAGCAGGAAATAATTAAGAAACATCCACACAACAGGCTGTAGCATCCCTGAGGGATTACAAGGGGATTTAGCCCACAAGGCCAGCTGTTTCTTCTTTATCATTCTTCCTAGTGCAGTTTATATGTCAAGGAATTTACCAATATCTTATCATTTCCCATATTAAAATAGGACATTTCCTTTTTGCCTAACAAGTTCTGCTATATTCCCACCACTGCTCAAATCTTCTTGTTTTCAGGAAATCAAACTTTTAGCTGTTAAAAAACCCAAGCAAGATCACCAGTGAGGCAGTACTGATCTATGACAAGTAACTTAAACACGTAGAGATCTCTGCTAATGAGACAAGGTTACAATTTAAATGGAAACGAAAAATGGAAAGAAACAACTGGGAAGGAAGATGTCCCTGTAGATCACCATAAACACAGCCCTTTGGATTATGTTCTCACATGCCTGAAAATTCCAGTGCTGAAGTCAGGGAGTTTAAATACCCACTGGACACAAACAGTACTATGTACTGAAGTATGCTTTGAATTTTGTGAGCGTAAGAATTCATCAACATAAAGACTTTGTAAATAATTTTTGTGAATCACAACTGGCAGAGATGACAAAAAAAATCTATGTTTCAGTAAGCCTAAATTTTACTGTAGACTGCACTATTTTGGCATTTTTTAAATGTTGTACTTTACAAGTGAAAAGCACCATTTTTTTTCCCCCAGATTGATATATATTTCCATGCAGATAATTTCTTAGTGTGTTACTATTTTTTGAAGACTGTGAAAATGTCGAAATCAAGGTGACATGTTCTTGAACAAGTCATATCAGCGCATGGTATCCCCAGTTTCCCATTCCTCATTTGTAAAATGCCCTCACATCTACTCATTCTATGTCTGATGTAACAAAAAAAAGGTCCTATGTGTGTAACAACTAACACCATGTTTAATAAGATTTACAGTTCAGTTTACTCTCAAATTATTAGAAAAGTTCCAAGTCTTAATTTGAGTTAAAATAATTATTAATGTGGAGAACTCTAACTATGATGCAGTTAGCACTTTAAAAAAAGGCAGAAGGAATACCTCAGGGGCCTGTTCTTTGCTTAACTTCATGTGCTTCTCAAGCAGTATGTCATTTTCTTCTTTCACTGCTTTCAAAGCATTTCTATAATGTTCTTCAAAAAAAAAAGAAAAAAGAAAAAGAAAATCAGAAATCATTATTTGACATCAATTTCTCCTGATAACAAATACCTAATTGTCATGTTGTTCCTACACTGGAACTTATCAGCCCACATCATATTCATGGATGTTCCACAGAAAAGGATTCCAACTTCCTTTTCTATAGAAACCATCCTTCTAAACTCAAAGGACAGCGGTGTTAACTACAAAAACTTGAAATCTGATAATCTGAACTGGCTTACACATTTCTGTGGCAACTGCAACAGCTGAGCAATTCACTGCTAGCTGAGCAGTGAGCTATGCAATTCTCCCCTGAAACACTGGTATCTTAATGCTAGATTTTGTCTCTATCAAAAGCAGTCCTCCTGGAATCACTTGAGAGATTTGTATTTTGTAGGTATAAGTCAGGGCAGCCCACTAGACCTAAACATATTGGATCATCTTATGCACATGGCATTTTTTTTCCAGACAGTTATTATACAGAGCTTAATAAATTTTCTGGCTTATTTAAACCTTCCAGGGGGTTCAATCTGGCAACAGGACAAAATGGAGAATGTAGCAATTACCTCAATGATTTGCTTTCATCATTACTTGTGGTCATTATTTTGAAAGTGTGTCTTATGTCGAACTGAATTTGTTTGGCATCAAGTTCTAGTCATTTGCTATTTCATTTTTAAATCCTTCCCTTCAGTTGTTTTTGTGCTATTTGAAATAGACCACTGCTGCTTGGTATTTTCCCTTTTTTGAAGGAATGAATGAGATTGTAGTAATTTTTTTTTGAAGGCAAGCACTTCATACTTGTTCCAGAGGCTTGGAATTTAGCCTAGCTCTGCACTTGTGTTGCAGACAGCCTATTGCTGATCTGGCTGTAAATGAGTATCTGGTCATGGACCCACTGTGGAGTTAAAGGCAGTCAAATATGAAAGGTGCATTAGTTGTGCATTAGTTCTTAATTTAACTCTGTGGAAGATGGCCTGCCTTAATCAATCCACCACCTAGACTTGGCAGAATGAAATGGAATTACTTACATACTCTAATTAATTCATCTTTTCATTCTTTCAGACAGCTCAACAACCTGAGTGTACTGGGAGAATGAAAAAAAGGAGGAACTTTTCAGACATAATTACTAAGGAGGCTATTTTCCCTAACTCTCTCACATCAACACTGCTTTCCCAAACCCTCACATAAGCGTATGGCTTTCTTTTCCTTCCTCTCCCCTCCAGCAATTTTGTTTACATCTCCAGACCACATGAACTGTGCCAGTGCCAAGCCCTTCAGTGGCACCTACAGAGACAGAAACCTCTTCGTCTATGCTTATTCCCTAAGCCTGTTACACATTCAAGGAGTGAACAAGCCCAATTTGCTGCCACATCACTGTGGAAGCTTGTTAGATTTGTTTTGTTCGTTTGTAGGCTAGAAGACTGTACTCCCCAGATATTTTTTAAGTTCAATTTTAGGAAGCTGAGTAAAACAGTATGCTAAGATCCAGTACTGGCAGCATCATTCTGTAGGCAACTTGCTGTATGTATCTCCACAACAGTCCTTCTATAAATATACTTCCGTTTGACCACAAATTTTTGGCTCTGTGACATGCAGGAGGTCAGACTGAATGTTCCTACTGGCTCATTCAGTCATTCTATATAAAAGCCTATTCTCTTTTTCATTTCATATTTCAGCAGCCATATAGCAAAGTTTAAAACTGATGAAGAACATGGAAAACACATAATGAAAAATATCAACCTCCCCTGAATACAGAGATGGATGTTTGACAAGCTATTTGGCAATGCAGAAAAAACAGTGCAGATCTTAATCATGATAAGATATGTTTCAAGAGACAACAAGACAGCTAGCTGGCTCTTATCCACAATAGTTGATGCCTGGTAATGGTTGGCACAGAATATACAGAGACCCTTAGAGCAGTGTCACTGCCTGTTACTACCAGCTGCTTGGCTGTGGTCATGCATACTGAGAGGGACATAAAGGAAGAAAACCAGGACATCCTTCTCCCATCAGAAGCATGGGTTATGTAACAGCAAAATATTTAAATGATTTTAAATTAATGCAGTAGTAAAGAAATCTTTGTAAAGCACTCAGCACCAGAATACATAAGTTCTCAAATTAATTCCACTATTGTGTCAGTACTGAAACAGTTCCCAGTATTTGTATATGGCTGTACTGGCAATCTTGCAGGGCCTCGTGCAGGAGACTATGCAACTAGGAGGCAAAGTTCAGACCACTGGCTAAACAGCTCCCTCTAGTCCTGCATTTGAACCAGTATGCTGAACTGGAAAGACCGTTCCAAGAATGAGCTCATACTACTTTCCCGTCAAAGGAGCTTTCAATATGTAAAGTGCATGATGAGAAGCAACAACAGCAGAGTCAACATTTTCAAATATGACTGCTAAGGGAGTCCAGTGTGTAGGTGACCTAAATATATGTAGACTTATTTTTAGAAAACTGCTGTCCTTCACAGTACCATTTTTGAAAAACGGGTTGCCTGTATTTTACAAGTAAATAATCAGAAAACAAGCTTATCAGTTTCTTTTAAGTGCTCACAATTTCTGTAACTTTATCAATGTCTTTAATAAAGGGACTTTTACAGAGAAAGATAGAGAGTTCTTCCATTTTACAGAATTGTGCAGCCCATTTTAGGTGCACTGTCTTGGAAAAGCTGATAGAAATTACTAGAACTTGACCTCAAATTACATTTAGAATTTATTTCATGCAAGTAATACACAAAGAGCCTGTAAGATTTGCATTACACTAGCTGTAAACTGACCTATAGCTCTGTGATGGTCATCTTTGACTTCCTTAATATCTTTTTCCAGATTCATAATCTTGTTGGCCTGTGTTTTACTTCCTACATTTTTGTATTCCAACCAATAATCTCTCTCACTCTGCTTTACCGAAAGTCTTTGTTCAGTTTCTTCAATTTGGGAGCGCAGATCTATTAAAATAAGAACACCAGAAGACAAGTTCATTACCAATTTCTTGAACCAATACTTCATAATTCTTACAACTCCATCAAATTCTTTAATAAAATGGCACGTTCCCTGGGACTGGAGAAAGAAGGGTGATTCTTCTACAATACAATACAATACAACATGATGGTTTCACATAATGTCAAGGGCCACCGTCATGGGTGAAACCAGCTTGATCTTACTCTGCCAAGGAGAGACAACAGTTCTCACTGAAATACTGTAACCAAAGACACATTTGTCTCCCATGGAGAATCACAGGGATGGCAGCCAGAACTTTCAACAATCAAAACTGGTCATTTTTGCTGCCATCAATAATTTTTTTTTTTAAACTTCCGGTGGAGCCAGTGCATAGGGCTTTCATGAGTTTCAACTTGATAGAAAAAATAAAGCCTTTGTACTTGCACAGTAATATACATCACTTGGAAGGAACAGATTTACTTATAAGCCCTCCACAATCTCATACCACGTTGAGAGCGCTTAATTTTGGGGGAGGAAAAGTTTTACGCTTTTATGCAACAAGAAAATTGAATCTATTTAAAATCTAAAAAAGATAAAATAAAAAAAAAACATTCAATCTCAGCTGTGTAAACTACAAACCACACTTCCATAATTCACAACATACCTTTCAGAAGTTGTTCTTTGTCCTTAATATACTGCCATTTTGCTTTCAGAGACTCTTCCACATCATCCCTAGTTACAACCTCCTTTTCATCTTGTTCTTTTTCCTCTTCCTCTATTTGTTTTAGTATGTGCCTGATGTGTGCCTGCTGTTCTTGCTTCAGAATGTCATTCTATGAAAGAACAACAGAAGAAAAGCCACGTAGTAAGCCATTTTCAAACTAGTTTTCAAAGTGAAAAACTTAAGTAACGGAAAAAAAGTAAAATCTGACCTAGTTCCAGGATGCTCTGCAGAAACACTCACATTTCCTTGCATCTGAAAAGTATGGAGCAGAAGGGAGACTTTGCAAGTCTCAGAAGTTTCTCAGTAGCTTTAAGACCATTACAAAGAAATCAGAGACAAATGACTGCTGCATTTGATGCAGCACAATAGTCCTCCCTTGCCTGGAAAGAAAGTTTCTTGTGGATCAATCTAACAATGATATTTGTAGGAGTTATTTACTTCACATTAATATTCTTCATGAAAATGTAGCACCTTCATGTAGAGATGTCATCAGACAATGAGGTTGTTTGCCTATAACCACAATAGAGAGGCTTGCCAGAGATGGAACCAGCTATACCTACTGATTCCACAACTGTGATTGCCATCCCTTGTCATGATCCTCTCAAGTGACACTCAAATTGTTTGAAATTACTGATTGTGTATGTTTGCTCCCAGAGGATACCATAAGGGAACAAATAACCATGCCAGCCAAACTGTTACAGTAACTATGCAGCAGAGAAACTTTCAAGCATTCCTCACTTCTAGGATTAACTCTAAACCACTCAGAAACATTAAGCAGGTAACAAAGAATGGAGCTCAAAGAACTGTCAAAACATGGGTAAATGAAACAAATAGCACTTCAAGCATACCCTGAAGTACCTACAGTCTAAAACCTGAAGGAGTCCTTGAGAGACCATTAACTAGCAGCAAACTGGGAGTTTGCTTTAGGTGCTATTTCAGGTGATACTGAATGTACTGCGGTAAAGCTACCCACTGAAAGACAGCTTGCTGTCCTGTGTTTGCTGCAGAGTAAGATTAAATACTTTGGTGGTTACTGAAGATCTCATGTGCACTGGAAAACACCTTTGCTGAACTCACTCTACCTTACTGCTGTATCCTATTCTGCAATGTTCTACTCCTGCAGCAGCTTTTTTGAATGGTTATATTTAGGACATTGATGCTTTATGTCACAATTCAGATAACACTTTAACTTTTAGCACATAAAGTGACTCACTAACTCTAGTTTCATTGACGGTAAGCAATTCTCTGCAATGACTTGTGCTAGTGAATGTAGCATTAGGATGAAAAGAATAAATCTCTGAGTTAGAATATCCCCTATAAAATGTGTTGGGAGAAGGATGATGCAGGGTCACTTACTTTTTCATGATATTCTTTGTTCTTTTTTTCCACTTGTTTCAGCTCAAACAAAACCCGATCAATTGCTGCTTCTTTTGCCTCTACTCTGTGGAGAGAGTAAAGAGACGTTCTTACAAAAAGAGAACAGAAAGGAACAGTTATTTTTGTATCTTACTGCTTAACTCATTTAGGTAAATACCACTGTCAGCTTACTACACATAAAGAAACTATTTCCCAAATATATATATGGACTTTCAGGTTAGCTTGGATTCCACTGAAAAACAGACTCTCTGATTATACTGTTCCTTTATAACCACTAGAGAGGATTAAGCTGATTTATTCTTTCTGGATGTGGTTTAGCAGTAGTAGTACAAGTCCCTTTTAAGACAAGATTATTTGTGCTCCAGTAATATTTATTACTCACCACTCACTCTGGAGGAAGCCTAGGCAATTCACTCAGACATTGGTCAGATGAATCCCAAACTGAAGAATTAAATAGGATTCAATTCTTCTGAAAAAATGTGGTCTATTGAGCTTCATAAACTGCATTTGTACACCAAGAACTTGTTAGCCTTTAAGAAGCACTAAGGGAATAGGGACTGCAGCCTAGTATCCTCTAAATATATTTATACATTTTTGACAAAGAACTGCTTTCACAGTTTTCATAGACTACTTGTCACCCTCTTTGCCACAGTTCTAAAATAAGTATCTTTTTTTCTGGTGTTTTCTCTTTTGGAAGGAGAAACACTAGATTGTAAATGGTGTCTACTTGCAAAATTCTCTGTAATCCTTCCCTCTGTTCCTGGAATTCATAGCACAATAGAAGCAAGTATTACAATTATCACACTATCTTTTACTGTTTCAACAGCTATTGTTCCTTGAGTTTTTGGTTTGTGTTTGGTTTTTTGTTTTTTGTTTTTTTTTTCCCCACTTCCTATTGTATTAAGTTGTTTTAAAAGATCAATTTTTTTTCTGGATAAGTTTGGATCACTCAGTCATACAAATTGCAGGTTACTAGATTTGCATCCTCTTGTGTCAGTGTGCTCTAAGGTATTCTTCAGATTTCCCATTAAGTACAAGGATATTAGAGAGACTAGAACAGAGATAATGGGGGTATGTTGATGATGGCTACAGCAAAAATATATCACTTATTAGACAGAGGTTACAGCTTGGCCACACAGTGTGACCTCCTAAATTATCTGCCACTTTAAACCATTTCTGTATTTTGAAATTCTGATGACAATCTTAGATTCTGCCTCTTTAAGATTTTCCATGAAGTGGTAGTCTGTACCCATCACTTCATTCCTGACAAACATTTATATGAATAGCATTTGCTGTTTTGTCTGCTACTTATTGGAAATTTCCTCTTTAGATTATTTTTCTATGGTATTAGTCAGATTAAAGCTACGTAAGAACTAGACTGAAGGTTTCTTTGACACTATTTTTCTCCTCTGAATACTAGGTTTCATCTATATGATTTAATCATCTAGAAACAACACTCCTCTCCAGTTTTGTCAGTCATCTATAGGATGTTACTAGGGCAAATAATTGATGAGATTGTTGTTCCTAACCAATCCTGAAACAGGAAACTGGAATGAAAATGCAAAATAGCAAATGTGCTATGTACGGCAACCATTCTCCAATATGCAGAAGAAAAAGCAGGAATGGAAGTTAAATAAATACTACACATTTTGTTAATCCTAAAGTGGAATGTGACAGACATTCACTTGTATGATTATGCTGCTTTGTTCAACCAAATGACACAGAGAAGTTAGAGATTACAGAGGTGAAGAAACAGAGCAAAAGAGAAGCAAGAGGAAGAAAGATAAAGACAGAAGAAAAAATACTTTTCTTCCCATTTCCCCATACTGTTGCTGTAGAAACTAAATATCCTGTGTCAGTACAGTACCCACTTCAGTGAAAGACTCTTCAGACAAATGAGTCATTTTCTTGGATATCTGAATATGAATAACAGTAATTTTATCAGAAAGTGCTGGTTTGGTTTTTTTTTCCTCAGGCTAGTAATACACTTTGCTTATTTCTTAGCAAAATAGATGGGTGTGTTGACATTTTAGGTGGTATTTATTTGTGATGTGATTCAGCTAAATCTGGTCTGTTTCACTATGGAAACTTGTACTCTGTTCTTTGTCAAGTGAAACAGAAAATCCCACATAAACCTTGTAAACTCCTATAGATACCACTAGCACTATATGTGGTTGCTCTTCAGTTTGCTTACCCTGATTTTCATTTGTATACCAAGGCACTACCACTTGCTCCTTAAATGCTGATAACTTTTGCATATTGGATGCTGTGGAGGTCTTTTCCCTTCAATCTCTGCCTCTTTGTTAAAAGTCACAGAG
Source organism: Megaceryle torquata (assembly GCA_024611175.1). Classification (NCBI taxonomy): domain Eukaryota; kingdom Metazoa; phylum Chordata; class Aves; order Coraciiformes; family Cerylidae; genus Megaceryle; species Megaceryle torquata. The sequence goes on along the minus strand of JANIJG010004062.1, from coordinate 4,938 downwards.
CTTACTTTTTTCACTTTTCAATCAGCTACTCAAAAGACTGGAGATCAAATAAATGGGACCATTTTGTAACTACTTCAGATATTCCCCTCTTGACTCTTATTTTCCTCTGCTTGATTTTAAGACACCTTTAAGTTATCCCTCCATTATTTTAAAAATAAACCTTTCCATTGTGCTCCACTCTCTGTTGCACCAAGGGAGCAAACTGTAGGTCTTGAGGTTCTGGCTAGTGACTACATACCTCTGTGAACACCAAGGAATCCTAAAAAATATAGGGAGGAATCCTAAAAAATACAGTCAAATGTTATCTTGCAATTTCAGAGTATGCTGATCCATTCACACATTCTATATGAGTGAAAAGTTAAATATATTAAACCTACTGAAATTCTAGTAACGCTTCTGGGAAAGCTGATTCAGGTTCTGTAAGCTGCTCTTCTGGTTTCTCCTCTTTCTTCTCTTCCATGCTTTTTGTTACCCTTCTGCTAACAGTTAGATCTAAAGGGAGGAAAGGGCAAGCAGAAAAAAAGAAAAGAGATAAATTAATAATTTACAAAATGTCCTATGTTCACCAGCCTTTGTCCCTTGTGACAAGTTCCTATCAGTTCTGAAATAAATAAAAACAAGATGGTTTTTTAACAACAATAATCCTAGCACTCAGGCCCAGTCTCTGGAACATCCTGATAGTGGTGTTCTGAGTGAATATAGGTTTGTGAACAGTGGCCTCTATCACTAGTTACTTACTGCATCTGTTATTGTGGGCTGTGTTTCACATTCTTGCAAATCAAACAAGCAGTTGTTCCTTTTCCAGTCCTTTGTATCTGTTTATCAGGCTTGTTTTATCGAGTTCACTCGTTAATATGCATCCCTTTTGCCCTTATTCTGTTCTCCTAGCACTATGAATATTTGCCTTTCACTGCAACTCTGGTATCAGTTTTCATTGTCAGAGTTGGAACAAAACCACTCTCTGAAGGGATATGCATGTCAGCAGTATTCCCTGGGAGTGTTGTCACAATGACCAACCTCAGAATTCAACTGACAATGAATACTTCTGTAAGGGTTGCATTTATTTTATAAAATAAAAAAAGTCACAGGAAAAGGGCACTGATGAAGATTCCTCACTTTCAGCAGTCACATAATCAAATGCCAAAAACATTAGTTCATGTAACATAGGAGGGTTTATTATTGAAAGAGTAGAAACATTGTATATAACCTGGTTTCATATTAAACTGCTTTTCTAAATTTAAGTTCTGAATTCAAGTTCTGAATTCTAACAATTATCACTCGAATAGCTAAAACTGATAACAACAAGTTGTTATCAGTAGCAGCAGGCTAGATAACTTTTCCTATTAAAACAAGCACAAGAAAACAGGAAAACAAAACAGTGGAAAGCCAGATAGCAAGCCTGCCAAATCTATGCAAAACCAAGGGAATGAAGGTAAACCATCAACAGATGCACTCTAATCCATATGCTGGCACACGCCTTCACACTGCACTCACCATACCCTGAAGCAAGGCACTGTCAGCTTTCTGTATACAAAATAACTTTCTACCCTAGGTGAGTAGTTAGTTGATGCCTGCTGATGAAACAAGTGAGGGTGCTGGGGGCAGGCAGCGTGCTGTATATTGCAGAAAGGCACGTAAAGGGAATGCTCACTGTATGGCAGATCTGCAAGGTGAGAGAAAGGGTAAACATACCTTGGAGTCTATGTCACCATGCAGCTTCTCAGACCTTGGAATATCTTTTTCATAATGTTGTATCCAGAAGAATTTTACTCCTGCTCTGTTGGAAACTGGCTTGTGAAGATTTTTTCCATTCTGCTGCAGAAGATAAGTCCACACTCATAGTGACAATTGTCTAGAGATGTCAATCACCATCTTTGCATCACCTGATTGTTTATGCCACAGATACATCTAATTCCATTCACAGAAACCTAATTAATTCTCACTCCCACCAGCAATATCTGGAACTTCTGAAATGTCCCAGATCAAAGTTTTAATAGTTACTAAACATTAGTAAAATATTTCTACTGTGGAACTTCAATACAGTCATGCTTGTCTCACAGTATCGCCACTCAAGATTGTAGTACAACTTACTGTCATTCACCATCCAAGAAAAAATCCTTTTGTATCTGAGCAACCACTTGAGTCTGAAGCTATATTATGCCTTTAATTTTCATACACAACCTTTGCAGATACCAATTCAATACTTTTCATGAAACTTTAAAAAATCCTAAACACGACTGCTGTAAGATTGAGGTTTTTAAAAAAGACCAAGAGAATTATGAAAAAACCTGGGACAGGTTGTTAAGCACTTAGATCCCCTAGACCCCTATGAAATTCCATCCAAATGTACAAGTGCAGAATAACTCTTTTAAGAATTGCATATCCTTCTTCGCTGCAGAATTCACTGGACCGGTATTGATTCCACTTTCACTTGCACATTTACCTTACTGATTTTCCACAGAAATGGAATTTCACTGCACCAGTCTCTAACTTTTCCCTTTTTTAAAAAATTATTATTATTATTTCAGTCCCTTCCACTAAACGAATAATCAAATCCCATGCTTAAAACTGGATATAAACAGAAGCATTGTGAGCAGCAGTACTTTGAAAGGGTTTGAGGGTTTTTCTTTAATTCTATCCACAGGTGAGCTCTAGTGACATATTTATTAAATTCTTCCTATGCAGGGAGCAATGAGAAAGCCTTCAAGTCGTACAACAAAGTAAAACCCCATACTATAATATCAAATTTGCTGGATTTTGCAAACCATAGAAAATACACACATGCAAGAGAGAAGGAAACATTTAGGAGGACTGAGAATTGACTGCAGATTTTAAACCATCAGGAAAACATTTTCAAAGGGCAAGATTTATTTCTTCTCCCAAATAAATCATGAGGCATAACTGTTGACAGAGCCCCATTATTGCTACTAGCACTTTCTTAGTCAACAACTACCCTGCAAATACATCCTTAGAAGTAAGCAGATCCCAGATACAGTGACCCAACTACTGTGACTTTCCAGACACACACTGCAGGGACCCTCTGTATGGTGGCTCACCCACTCACGAGAGCTCAGTCACTGTCATCAGCAACATCCACACCAGCACTTGCACCCACACTACTGACCCTGCATCTCAAGCAGCTGAATTACCAGGGCTCCCTCAGTCCCTATCAATAACTAGCACTCTACAGCTACACCATAAACCCCTCCCAATCTCTAAAGCTGGCTAAGAATTCCCTCTGCCCCCAGTCCCTTCCTGACTACCCCTTCCTGGATGTCCCTTGCACATATTCCCTGACACACCCTTCATCACCAGGCCTGGGCCACTTCTCACAGTGGCTGGAGCCTCCCTGTCCAAAGCCACCAGACCCCACCAGTACTTTCACTCTGTGCCTAAAGCCCCCTCATACTGCCCCCCAGCACCTCTGCGCACCCACCGCCAGACTTCCCTATACGGCCACGCTCCGAAGTATCTCCCCTCACCCTGCCACCGCCCACACCCAAGCCCCCCTCACAGCCCCGCGCACCTGAGCCCCCAAGGCCTAAACGGCCACCACGACCCCCTGCCGCCGGCTCCCATTCACCACCCGTATCCACACGCTATTCCTACTTCCCGGCCCTCTCGCAGGCCCCGGCGCCCCGCCACGCTGCGGAAGGCGCTCAGACAGGGCCTACCGAGCGCCCGGGACGTTCGCCGCCGCGCCGCCGGCCGCCGGTCGCCACGGCAACGGGAGCCTCCTCCCCGCCCCTCCCTTCGGCCCGTACCGAGGGGCGGCGGCGCCCTCTGGCGGCCGCGGGCCGGATCTGCCGCCGGGGAAAAGCCCGCGCACGGCAGCGAAGGAGAGGAAGCCATGGCTGGGGGGGCGGAGAAAGACTCCGGTAGAAACAGTCCGGGCACTGACAGTGGATTTGCCTTGTGATTCCGCCTCTGGTGTCCCGTGCTAGGAAACAACCCGCAGAGAGGGACTCGCGGGTGCTGGGGGATGAAAAGCAGGACATGAGCCGGCAGTGAACGCTCGCTGCCCAGATGGCCAAACTGTAGCCTGGCCTGCACCAAAAGCAGCATGTCCAGCAGGGCGAGGGAGAGGATTCTGTTCCTTTCCTCTTCTCCGCTGAGACACCCCTCTGCAGTTTTGGGTCCAGCTCTGGAGTCCTCAGCACAGAAGAGAAATGGACCTGTTGGAGTGCGGTCAGAGGAAGCCACAGCAATGATCTGAGGGCTGGAACCCCTGTGCTGTGAGGACAGGCTGAGAGGTGGGGATGTTCATCATGGAGAAGGATCCAGGGAGACCTTCTTGTGGCCTTTCAGTACTTAAAGGGGACCTGTCAGAAAGATGAGGACAAGCATTTTAGTAGGGCTTTTAGTAATAGGACAAGGGATGATGGTTTAAAACTAAAAGAGGAGGGGTTCAGACCAGATATCAGGAAGAATTTTTTATGATGAGAGTGGTCAAACACTGGCCCAGGTTGCCCAAAGGCGTGGTAGAAGCCCCCCATCCCTGGAAACATTCCAGGTCAGGTTGGCTGGTGCTCTGAGCAACCTGCTCTAGTTGACATTGTCCCTGCTCACTGCAAGGGGGTTGGGATAGATGGCATTAAAGTTCATTCTAAGAGCCCAGCTCCTGAAAGGACTAATGTCTCAGACCTTGTATGGTGGGCAGATACATTGTGACCAAAGCGAGAATGAGAAAGGCCTCCTCAGAAGGGAGGAAGGTGGGAATGCAGAGGTGGCCTTGCTTCTCCACTCCTGCCAAGCCCTGCTCCTTGCAGCTAAGGGAGCTGACTGCAGAGAGAAAGAAGTTCTGTGCAGGCTGGATGTGTCCCAGTGTTCATTTCTCTGCTGCTCAACCGTGACTACTGAGGCTGTGCCAAGGAACTGCTTAGGTGCCTTGCCAGGGCATCATCCAGTGGTGATTAAACACAGGGTCTCCATGACCCC
>JANIJG010004061.1:29236-69247 GCA_024611175.1 Megaceryle torquata | reverse complement strand
GCTGGGGAACAACAAAAAAAAATAAAAAAATAAAAAAAATTAAAAAACAAAACAAAACAAAACAAAAAAAAACAAACAAACACCAAACCCACAAACAAAACAGGAGTAGTCAAGGCTTTTTTATATCCTATCCTTTTTCCTTCCCCATGGTTGAGGGTATATGTCTCAGTCAAATCAGCCTTTCATGAAAAATCTCCACGCTTCAGGTATTCCCCAGACAGTGAGAAGAACACAATGAAAGCCACTCCAAAACATTACAGGCATCTAATTCAGCATGATGTGAGCACTCACAGCCTGCAGTGCCTGGTGACTAATGGGAGTCTTTAATTCGCATCCAGAATTAGCAGTTCAGGTCACCAAGAAGCTCAGGTTCCTCAGGATCTGGGAGATCTTGAATGCAAACAACCTGGAGGGAAAGCATGTTAACATCTTAACATCCAGAATTGCTAAATTCTCTCTCTCACATGACTGCTTCAGCACATCTCAGAATGACATAACCACCTAAATGTAGAGAAGCTATATTGTATTCCCCGTGGAAGCTTTTTTCCCCCCTCCCCATACAGATGTACCTAATCTCATAAACAGCAAACTGTGATTCTTTTTAAAGCTTTTCCTGCCTCTTTGAACAGAGCTGGAGGTGTAAAACTTTGAAACTAACTAGATCTCAAAGGATCATCAGCACCCAAGAAGGACAACTGGTCCTAAAGATTAAAAGGCTCTTAACAGTAGAGAAAACCTATAAACACAAGACTCAAAGGAAAGCACTTTCTTTGGGCTCTGGACACCCCTGCCACAGCATGGTGCTGAGGACTAGATAGACCACAGTGAGCTTTGTAGTGCTTTAGACTTACAAAGGACATTGTCCACCTATATATTATAGGCAAATAGGAGCTTTTAATCTGCAAATGGCCTTAGTTACCCTCTTTATAAAAGGAGCCTTGTCTCCAGCCCATATCTATGGAGTAGGGACAGGTAAGGGTACTCCCTGGTAGACCCTTAGGTAGGTTACCTTGTGGTTGTAACTGCACTGTGATCACAAATACACACATATATAAAAATATGCTAAAATCTGCACGTGTTGCATGAATTGGTTGACGTTGAGTTTCAGCACTGACTTTGCATTTTATTATTTTTCAAGGTCAATACCTGAGTACTTGGCCTGTATTTAACAGCATCCATAAGTAGTTAGATCTTTTTAATTGCTATGAACAGCATTGTTTCTCCATGCTGCCTCTCAGTCTACATTCATCTCTCATCTGTGTTTTACACTGTAAACTCCCTGGGCCAGGGCATTCAATTTTGTGGGGTTTAATGCCCAGCACCATAGGATCCTTCTCTATAGTTAGTTAATGCTACAGCACTGCTAGTACATAATTGTGATCCTTACTTTGGCTTCCATGTCACGGGATTCTTGTCACGTATTCTGAGGATGCTTTGCTCTGATGATTGCTGTGAAGACCAGTATTTAGCAGGATATGGTTTTTCAGTTTGCCCACTGAATAATCTATTATTAGAGCACGGATTCAGCCCTCATATGCCTTTTCATGCATAGCAAAGAGAGATGTCTCTTTTCTCCACTGTTAGCAGCATTAATGATACCCTTCTGAAAATGATGTGTGAATAGCATCATTACACTGCATTGCAAGAGCAGGTGTATAGGGTTTTGTATGTGTGTGTCATACATATGGAGAAATTATATATTACATGATAAAAATAAGGTATAAGCTGTGAGAAGAAATAGGAAAGACAACACAGAGAGTTAGATGATCATTGTGTAGGGCCCTTCCAACTGAACTTTCTATTATATTCTACTCTATTCTAAGCTTAACTCACTGGCTCCAGCTTATTCAACTCTTCTTCCAAACCAAAGGAGCTTTCAAACCCAAGGTGTTTCTCCCTGTGCTTCAAGTAAACTCAGTGGGTAAAAACTGCATTCCTGTTGGGTCAGTTATGTTTTAGAGACACTATCCTGGACTCCTGAATTGTTGTGGCTTCCCGTTAGGGTTAATTTGCTGACCCAGAAATATCGCTTCTCATTCTGGTTTATTTTGCACTAAAGTGGGCTATACTTGGATGCAGTGTAGCATGGCTCACCAGATATCTTGACCATATCCCGTTCAGATCAACCATGTACCTCAACAAGTGGCAGGGGCTGGTTTGTCCAGCTTATCTGAGGAACAAACATCTCACCTTTCCAAGGGAAGTCTTAATTGCACTTTAGATGAAATAAAAGTGAAATTTAATGAATGTATACTTGACCTTCTCTACAGAGGTTCCCACTCTATATTAACTATTTTTATTTCCCAGAGTTTACTACCAACTTTATGTAAAAAACAGCCTCCCTTCTGGGCACATGACATACCTTTTTTGTCTATTTCACCTATCTAAATTATTTCTCTCTGTTTTATTCTTACCTGAAGAATATGGTATTTGTCTTACTTTAGGTGTAGGTGTATGTACATGCATCTCCCATTTGTAAATATCCATTTATAGTATTGCACACCTACATGCTTGCATCTCTGTGTGTGGTATTTGTTAGTCTGCAGCAAAGGGAAGCCAGATCAGAAACTTGGGGGAGCATTAAGGAGAAGAGGTAGTTACATGAGGCTGCCAAAAGAGTTCAAAGTGGCTGAGGGTTGACCATGTTGTCAGTGGTTCATTTTTGGTGGACCGCACTGGAAAACAAAATGCATAATTGGAACAGTGCTATGAAAAGGTAGTTTTCCTTTCAGAGCTAGGTCAAAAGGGGAATCATTGCTAGTAAATTAGGATTGGAGCAATAAAGTCAGCTGTTGGGACAACAGTAGGTCTGGTGAGATAGTGTGACGTGTATAACTCTTTGCAGGCAATGCTGATGATACATAACTTTGAAGCTGTGGTCACCTAGTGCCCAGATTTCCTAGCCCAAAAACAAGAATGCAGTTAAAGTGTTGCTGAAAGTGCCACAGTCCTTTTTCTGACCCTTGCTGAGTCTCTTTTTTCCACAGTGTGCCATGCAGAGCCTCCTTGAGCATGATGAAATGGAATAGTGATACACACTCTTTAGTCCAGGAGTGTCTGTGGGTTTGGTGCCTTTATTTTTCTGTACGAGTTGGTCATATGTTAGAGATTAGAGAAGAAGGGACTTGTAGCTTCATCTGTGTATCTGTGAATTAAAGGGATGTACATTAGTAGCAGTTGCAGCTGTGTCTTTCAGTGTTTCTTTAGGATTTTGTAAGCATAAACAGATTACAACTAGATAAATAAATCAAGCCTTTCATCATATACTCTGAAATGTCCTTAAATCAACACGTGCACAACAGGACATTTTCCAGAGCTGAATGGTGTGATAGAAGGTATCTGCTGTTTCGGGAGTATTTTCTGGGCTTGAAGCAGTTCTGTGAGGTGATATGAATGGGTTAAGCATCTCTATTTAAGTGAGTATATGAGGAGCTTTGACAGTTGGGCTTTGTGAGTGCAACCAAGAAATTCTTGCCAGGGAAAACAAACCACAGACAGAGCCACTCATGCACCAACTAGTCACAGTTTGCAAGGTTAGCTAAAGTTTATCAAAATCCCCAGACAAAAAATGTCATTAAGATACAGTTAAGGTTATAGACAGATACCAATTCCCAGACAAGAAACTTCATTAAGGTACAGTCAAGGTTGTAAACATATGTGCCAATTAAATTCAAACAACAAGATCCAACCACTGTCATTATTTACAACATTAAATATTTGGAAATTAAAAGTTCCTGCTAGAGATAATATGGTTTCTATAAAACTCATAACAATGTTTCAACAAGTATTACCTTACCTTCTATTTCTAGTTGTGATGCTCCCTGCTGTGGGATGTTATGAAAGCTAAAAGTTTACATAGGTTCAAAAAATTCTACAGTTTTGTGGAAGAATCTAGCTGTAGGTACTGAAAGCAAAACAGACACTGTTTATTCTGCTGTACACTGAGCCACAAGTCCAGCAAGACCTGGGGAATATTCTGAGGAAAAACTCTTTTGACTTGCCTTGTTCTTGTATGTGTCCATATAAGAAGACTCATGAAGACAAGCTGTTCAGGTGGATGGTCCTTTTGCTCTGAAGCAGTATTTCTGCCATCCCAGCATTCCCTACAGTCACAGCATGATTAGACCTCATGCACAACAAAGCTGTGGCAAGCCACGCTCTGATGTAGAGAGTACGGGATGCAAAACAAGTCATTAAATATGAAATCTTTGCAATGAAATTTCAATTGAAAGGTTTAGAAAGGACACTGCCTTTTAAATGCAGTGTTAGACCCTTTAGATATTATTTAACATTTTTCATTATTACATAGTTGTGAACATTGTCTTTTCTCTTTTAGCTTCAATAGTGATTGGAAAATGGTGGTGTGAGATGGAGCCCTGCCTAGAAGGAGAGGAATGTAAGACATTGCCTGATAATTCTGGATGGATGTGTGCAACTGGCAATAAAATCAAGACCACCAGAGTAAGTTGTCTTTCCGTCTATACCCAGGAGATCTTAATAAGAAAGGGAGTCACTAATCATTGCTCACCCATTATCTTTTCCATCATTACATCTGCTGTAAAAGTCTTAAAGATCACTAGATACATCCTGAGCCACCCAATGCTTCTGGTCATAATTTAGGGAAAATTCAGATGGATGGAAATTCAGATGGAAAGGAAATTTTCAATATTATTTTTCCCTGTTTATTAAGAAGTCCTACATATTCATACCCATCTAGTAATTGACAGGAACAGAAGCTTAGTGTCATGATTTCCTGACTTCTTTTTTCCTACAGTCCTAACTGTAGCCATTTTTCATGTCTTCTAGGCCTTTTGTTGAAGGAGGGGAATTTATCCCAACTGAATCCCATGCCATCTGAATTCTTTTCTTTCTCTCCATATGATTAGCTCCAGGATGAATAATTAGTATTGCAACCCTAGTTTCTTGAATGGTGCCTTCTGGCATAGCTAATCTCACTACCACATTAAATTACTAGGATACGTACTCATTTAGGAGGTTTTCTTTGCAGAAGGGAGTAAGTGACCCCTGAAAACAGGATGCATATTCTCTCTTTGTCATCTCCCAGAACAAAGGAGGAAGCACAGAGAGAACTGTGATTGCTTGACTCATGTTCTGCCTGCAGTGTCGTTGCTGCAAACCACTCTGTGCTCACAACTGATCTCTTCACACTGGAAGATGGTGCCCTAATGTATGGGCCTTGCAGTGCAATTTAAAAACTAAATAAATAAACAAAACCCCAGACTACTACATTTTCTTTTCAGCAAGGCTACATTTTTCTCACTGAATCGGGGAATTCAAATGGAAGAAAGTGATATTAAAGAAGTAATGAGCAACATGAAGAACTATGTTATACTTTTGTTAAATGACAATAATTCAGTATTTTGAGACTATGTGTGTCTGCAAATTACATAATTTAGGAATTGCATTTGCCTTTTTCTATGAAATTGTCCTGCTCTTAAACTCACCCAACCCTCATCATATAAACTAGTTTTAGGAGATAGCCTGCATCTAGGAGTGATTGCTAGAAATTTAGCAGCTTCATTAATATGCAGATATATGGGCCAATCTATTCAGTATGCATTATTGTATTTCATTTAAATTAAATACTTACAGAGTGAGTGCTCATAACTGAAAAAATATTTCTTCATTTACCCACAGGAGTTATTTTAATTAGCTTGTGAGGGGAGTACCTTATGGTGCTGCTTCCAGTAGAATTTCGCTTTGTTGCTTTAAAAAATCATTACAGAACCCAACTGACAAAGGCAACTTGACATGATGTGCTTAGCAACTGTCTCTTGCATTTTCTAAGTAAAAATTCTACTACATAGTCCCTGAAACTTTGCTTGAATCCATACTGCTGCGTCAAGCCTAGCGACATAAATAAAAGTAATAGAAGCAACCAGATCCTGAAACAGGCAATTTTTTTTTCTTTGTTTTGTCATTTCAGATGGCATCAGAGAAAGAGATTACGCTATAATCTGTACTGACCCCAATCCAGGCTGCAAGACTGGGCCATGTGTGTCTAATTTATGTAGTTAAGGAAGTTAAGAAAGCAGAAGCAAGACAAATCACTCAACATCTTAGATACCTCTACAGTGACGAGCCAAAAAGCTAGAGCAAGTCACCATAGGCTGTAAACTACAGACTGTTTTAATGAAGGCTTTTCCTTACACTAAATAAATTTACATTAGGCAGCTGCTGCCCCAACATGCAATACATTTGTGTTTATGACTCACTGGATTAAAATACCTATTAGCACTTTCTTCAAGGCCCAAAGTAAATCACATATAAGCATGTGTGTATGTATAGATATATATATATGCATACACGTGTCTGTGTATATAGATCTACACACACACAATGTATGTAATCTGACAGCGTGGTGTATTACTTCATGGTTGGTTCTCAGATGTGATTAGTACTGATTCGTATCAGAAGAAGGTGAGCAACAGAGCCAGTGAAGGCTTTGCCAGCACATCCTCCATTCCTTCCTTCTCATGCATTTATTCCTGTGTTTAGCCCTTTAGCATAGCTCACTAATTAAGTTGTTAAAGCCAAATACAGAAAGCTCACAGCCTCTGTAAATCGATTTGTTTTCTATTGATGGTCAGAGCAGGTGACAAACACTGGAAAGAAATCACATTGTAATTCAATTTTTGGAGCAGTTTCAACAACTTTTTTAATACTTAGTCACTCTTTTTTCTTTCTTTCTTTTTTTTTTTTTTTTAATAACTTATGTTTCAATGCTTTCCTTAAAAATGTGGGGCTCTTGGAGCTGTACTAGGACCTGGCTGGAGATCACATCACTACATTTTAACAGAGGAACTGGCACCAGAGGAACTGCAAGAGCATGGTCTCAATCTGGATGCCAGATGTCCACAAGGGCACATGAATGCCTGTAAGGGACAGTGCTGCTGAGAAACCATGGCTCTTCATGCATCCCATGTTTTCTCACTTCCCATGTGAATGAGGGAGTTCTTGAAACTGGACTGGTGCCTACACATGACTTTCTGTGCACCACTTTGCAGGCCCTTGAGGGGTACAGTGCTCTTCCTTCCCCAGGGCTCTGTGCCCAGGCTCATGTGCATGCTGCACTGAAAAGTGCCCTTTTTTATGTAATCCACACTAAATATGTCAACTAGCTGTTTTTCTGCTGGTACTGTGGAGGATAGAAATTAAAGAGTGTAGCACTTGGGGACTTACAGAGCAGCTCTGCTCAGAGCACCTCTCCAGTTTCATAGCCTGTGCCTTCCACTACAGCCCACCCATCCCCAGTTTCCAGAGTAACCCTTAGGTTACCGTACATTTTGCCATCAGAGAAATGCAGGTGATTTTATGGTTCTCCAAGGGACCTGAGTATCACATTTCTTAGCAGCCACTACTCATCTCATGCTGGAGCAAATAGCACCTGAGGTGCCCACAGCCTCTTGGCACCATGGTCCATTGTCATTCCCTGCTCCTACACCAACCACACACATTCTTGAGGCAGTGTACAAATGAGAAGGAGCTGTATTCGTACCTGAGAGAAAACCTAGCAGGGTCAGTTGTCAGTGTCAAACCAGGAGGGTTGAAAATTGGAACTAGAGGAAGGAAGAGAATGGTAAATGAACCCAGAGTTTTATTTCTTTTTTTTAAGCTGTCCAGCTAGGTTAATATGTCAGATGATTTCCAGATTATGCTTTCTTCAGAGCAGTGAAGAAACCCCTCTATTTTTGTTATACCAGTCTCTGTAATTAAGAGGTCAGTCAAAGCAGTAGAGCACAAGATAGTAAATATCTCTTGCTGTAAGACTTACTGCTGCATTTCATCATATCATCTAGTGCTTAGTTAACAATTTGTAGCCATGATTTAATGCCTGGGCTTGCTTGTATTCTAGTCAATTTGAGTTTCATCACTGACCTAGCTGGCTGGCAAAGAGTTGGACCCCTGATGCCATTCATCTGTGTGTATCAGTGTGGGAAAGAAACAAAAGTCTCTTTTCGAGAGATATTTTTGCTTCTGGTCAGTCGTTCTTATTTCAGCTTCCTAATAAAACCTCTCGGCGGTGGTGTTTCCTCTTCAAGCCATCAGTACGCTCAGTCAGAGCAGCTGTGGTGCTGGTCATAAAAAGCAATGGTTTTATGGTCTGTTGCAGGCTGTACTATCTCACCCAAGGTGTGTAGATGAAGTCAGTCAGACTTTCCAGTTTATTATATAGCTAGGCACAGCCTATCCTGATTGTGTCAGTGGGTTGGTGGGGTTCCAAATGAAACTGAAAGGTGGATCCATCTGCATATCCTTGTCTAGTAGAAGCACTCAGAGCAGGGGAGGGTGGAAGGCTGGGGTGAGCATGGTTCCATGCCCAGAGCTGTTCTGGCATCTCCTGCACCACCAGCCCAGGTGATCACATCTAGGATCTCCCAAGGCACAGGCACGAGCTTGCTCAGGGTCTGCCTGTTGCATGTGCTTAAATCCTTGAAAACCTGAAAGAACCTCCCCTGACTATTGTGATTTAAAGAGCTCATTACGAGCAGGGCAAACTGCCACAAAGCCGGGTCTTTCTTTCCTCTCCTATTTTATATAACTGACTCTTTTGTGTTTTCTTACTGCAGATCCACCCAAGGACCTAACAGAGCACCGTCTGCATGGAGACAGTGAAAGCCCTGCTGATTTGAAAGTTTAAAACCATCTCAGCATTTACAAGCCAAATGGATTTCTTATTTGCACTTTGACTGTTTACCAGATAACAACAGTGGCTTTACTGTGTGAAAGAAAGTATTCAATGGAAATAATGCCCCTGATTTTTGACTGCTGAAAATAAAAATGAAGAAAATGGTTCCTTTGGTAAAGTTTCTGAGATTGCAAAGTACAAACAACAGTATAAGTTTGGATCTACAATTTACTTTATACCAGTTAAAGTATATATATATAAATATATATATATAAATATATGATATTTTGAAATAAAAGCCTCACTCTTCAAGAAATTGAATAGTACCACACTTTGCTGCAGCTGCTGTAATTTTTTTTTTTCTTTTTTGTAATGGTCTTGAAGATCCCAGCCTGTTTCAGAGAGAAATGTGGCGCTGAGGAGGCAAAGCAAACCTGCTGCGGTACAAGGACGCCTAAGAGCTACATGAATCCTACCAATGTGGCATCCAGAGCTTCCTGTTCCCTTCGGCAGAATTTTGAGGGCATTTGTTGTTCCACTTTGTGTTCTGGAGGCTTTTCCCCTTGTGCAATACTAGCATGCTGGCTTTGCTTCATTAAACATACTTGATTGATATATAACAATGATAATTCTATCCTCTTCCAAGAAAATATTTTTAGAGCTGTTAGATATTCCATGAAGAAGAGATGGACAACTACTGAATGAAGTACAGTATGTATTAAAAGTTTATTTGGCAGAGTTTGGTAGACTGTGAGCTCCCTTCTTATTAAAGATGTACCGTACGTACAATGTCTTCAAACTTTGTATAGCTCGTAGAGACTACAGTAAAAACCCAGTAACCAACTCCAAAGCTTTGCGTTGTTGGCTCACTAATTCTTGGAAACAACGACAAAGCTATTTCTCTCCAGACCAACACACGAGAGGGCTTTTACATATGGTTTGGTTTTTTATGATCCCATTTGTAATTGGTGAACAAGCATTTAAGCTTAAGCGACTGTCTCTGTGGACACCTCGACTGTTCAGGCACACCTGCACACAAGGGACTACCTGGCTGTGTGCACTTATACCACAGCACATGCAGGAGAACAACCTAAATTTAAGCTTCCCTCATTGAGAGCATTTGCCACCACCTAGAAGCATACACATGGGCAATTCCATGGCACAGCAAACCCACAACAGTTTGTGGTAAGCAAACTGAGTCTGAGTCCTGCTTTCATTTCAGGAATAGTTTCTTTCAGTTTATTTGGAATCTGTTTCTTACTAAAGAGAATTCAGCTGAGATGAGATGCTCTTCAGCAAGGCTGCGACCACAGAGACATTGACCTACTCACTGCAAGAAGTTTGAATTCACATTTCTAGCTAAGCTGTTGCTGTTCACCATGCAGCCTGGCCCTTGCATTGCTGAAAAAAAGATCAAATCTGAGGGCTGAAATGTTCAAGCCTAGTTCACATTTCCAGGCATTTTTGTGAGCAGTCCAATTAATTTCAGGGGGTTTATTCATGTGGAAAACCATCTTGCTGTCACGCATAAGTCTGTGCAATCTACCCTTCAGTACGCCCAGTGCCATCAAATCAAAGAGGAATAGGGAACTGTAAAGCTTGTTCCATCCAGTCCACCTTCATTTCTTTAATATTTCCAATTTCCTTTCGGCCTGCTTACCTGTCTCTCACAGGACCCCCTTGGCCATGATGATCACTTTTAATCCAATGCAGAGGATGTGCTGCACTTTCCAAACTCGAGTTGGTCAAAATTCTCCCACTAAACTTCTTTCTCCTTAAGGGCAACCACTTCAGTCCCTGATGCTTCAAGAGGCAGAAATTCGTCACTGTAATTACACTGTATATTAAAGCAGCTACATGATGTGTCACTCCATACTCCATGCCAGCTTTCCATGCTGGTCCTTGCCCAATGCTCACAGTGGACATGAATATGCCGTTTCCAAGTACTTCCATTATTTCTCCTTCAAAAAAAGAAATGAGTGATCCAGAAGATATCTGGACCCTAGTCTGTTTTTCAGATATGCTCTGCCACAGCTGTGTGTCTCTAGTGCCATCATCTCAATTTGGAGACATCCACTGCCTGCCTGGTTACCCACAGATAGGCATGGGCCCAAAATGAGATCATCAGGCCAGCTCCAGGTTCGCCTGCCACCAGTAAGTAGAAGCTCCTCCAAAATAAATCCTTAGCATTTCTTAATTTTACTAGAACACTTTAAAATCCCAGAACCCTCTAGACCTAGGAAACCCTTGGTGCACTAGGAGAAAGACCCTGCCACCGGGAGATAAGCTGTTTAAAAAACAGGCTATGTTATCATCCCTTTACCAGTAGGAACTGTGCTACACAAAGCTAAATGGCCACTCAAAATCTAATTGGAGGGCTATGAAAAGTTGATCAGAAAGGGAATTTTGGTTTCCTTATTCCCAGTGAAGTGATACTCTGTGAGAAGACCCACACACAGCATACTAACCCATGGCCTCTAGCACCCTTTGCCAAAGCCTGAGATATCACCACTGAGAGGTCTTTCCCCCATAGCACCATTTCTGACATGGCTCAGACTGTGAGCAGATAACAATGCTTATGCCTGTGTCTCTGAAATATGCCTGTTTAGATTGGGAAATATTAGACTTGCTAAAATATAAGCAGGAAATGTTGTCATTACCACAGCAAAATTTCCTAGAGATGTTTATGAATTTTTCTTTGCCAGTAGGCAGCCTCAAATATCACCACACCAAATTCAGTAAATATCTGCGTCGCTTTGAAGTTGCTGCAAAATCTGCTCACAAATTGCAGCACTGAGCAATTGCTGTTTTAATTAAAATGTTTTAGAGGGGAATTAAGGCCTTTGCAAAAATAATGACTAATAAAACGTGAAGTCAAATTAAGAGCTGGATGCAGCTAACCTTCATTGTTTCAGTGAATCAAATTGAAAACAATAATAAAAAACTTCAACCAGCCTGGAGTCACAATGATCATGTATTTCAGTGATGTGCACAGTGTGTAGCAGGAAGATGTGAGAGCTGCTTCCCTGGGCTGATGGAAACCTGATGAATTTCAGTGGTGCAACAAATGGGTCCCACAACCTCATGAGAAAGTGAGAGTGAGTCATGCCATTCTCTGCACAATGCTATAGGGTATTTACAGCAACAGAAGAGAAAGTGAAAGTTCCTGCTTTCTGGCAGAAGTCTAGACAGAGACGTGTCAGGGAAAAAAGAAAAAATATTTGTAAATGCATCGAAGATAAACTTAGGTTTATGTCAATGTTTCTTCTTCAGAGTGTGAAACCAAGCTATGTAAATCTAAAATGTACAAGTTGGAAAAAATACCGGGAAAAAAAAAATAGTAGCTACCATCTGCCTATTGATTCAGAAAATCTAGATTATGTGCTTCTGTCCAAAACTCTCTGGTAATAAAGAGCTCAGTGTGGTATGACTTGATATTGGCTTTGAATATGCTACGTGCTATATTTGAAGAAAAAACACCCACGGAGGAAGTTCACTCCTGTGGCCAACAATTATGAACAATTATGATGCGCACCCAAAACTTGGCATTACACAGAGAAAGGACCATGAAAAATTATGGCAGGTAATATCATTTATGATGAGTGATGCTCTTAACAAGCCTATTAGCAGAGCCTGCAGATGCTTTCAGTGGTGTGTTGTTTGTATATTTTTTTTCTGTTATAAAATTATTAGTTGTCTTCCTATCAATCCTCATTTGCCACCTTTCTGTTTCACTGTATGGTCCAATTATAATTACAGACCTTAGAGAAGTTGTGGAGGAGATAAACCTACCTTGGCTTGGAAAGCACTTTCATTTCATCTGAGGGTGGCAGCCTTTGTTTCTTCTTCAGTGGCAGGATGAATATTGTGGCCTAAATGAGCTTCTCTTTTACCAATACCTCAGTCACATCCCAGCAAGCAAGGTTTAGAGCTTGCCTGACAAAGAAATGAGTCATGCTCCTTTGCTTGGTATTCTACTTTTTGTCAGAGAAAAATAGAAACACATTCCACAAATAATCTTTCAGGTAGACAGAAGGAGATGTGTGTGTATAGGGCAGTTGGTTTAAGGCTGTCAACACTTTTTCTAGTTCACCAGTTTGAATTCAGATCACAGGCCTGACACATATTTATGGTTTCTTCTCTGAAATGCTCACATACTCAAAACACAACTTCACAGCTATTTTATAAAAGTATACTGCTCTGAGGAAAAGAAACTGAATCCTCTGCTTTTCAGGTAGGAAACCGAGACTCATAAGACTTGAGACCTGCCCAAGGTTATGCTGCAGCAGAGCCAGCAGTGTAACTGACTACCCCTGGATTTTAGGTCATCATTGCAGATGGTTCATCTATGGTTCACATCAGTGAAATTTCACTGACAGCAAACCCTGACTTTTAGCTCAAGTCACAGAGAGTAGAATTAGGGTGTCTGCAGTCAAGTGTGGACAATTGTCTACAAGAACCAACTCCTCAGAGCTTGCTCACCTCCCTTCAGCTGGAATTTTCAAACCACTGATGCATGGAAGACTACCACTGGACCTACTTCAACATTTCTGCTCCCACAATGAAAAAGACCTGCCCTATTTTGCTTTCCTATCTTCATAGTAGAAGCTGCTTCAAGTGTTTCAGATCGGAGCAGATGGAAAAAGGCACAGAAATGGCTGTGCTTAACCCTGAAGGGCTGAGAAACAGGTGTTGCCAACAATCCTTCTCTTGGAGGGCACTGTTTCTCAGAGATGGTCATCATGATAGCATTATTTTCATGGAAAAGTTGACTCTGAGCAAAGAAAGCACACATTCCCTCACACCAGAAAGTGCCCAAATCAGCCAAGAAGCACAAACAACTTGTTCTCAAAAGAAAAACATGAGCACCGCTGCCAGCGGAGAGGATAGTATGCAGGGTAACTAAGTCATCGGGGAAAAAAAAATTACTTTATTTTTGACAAATATTCCTCTGTGGACACACTTGGCAGATCTTTGATAAAACCTTTTGTTGTTGCTTTACAAGAACCTCTAAATCCTGAGTGCAGCTCAGAAATGTACAGAGGTCTTTCCACCATGACAGGCCTGGGTGTGAGACCTTTTCATCCAACACTCATTGTGAGATTTTTTTTTGTTTTCCCACCATGTGGCAATATGGTCAAATCCGTGTGACCAGAAACACTATACATGTTTGAGCATGAGGTTACTGACCCACTTCCTGTTAGTTCTCATCCGCTTTCTTTGTCAGAGGACTGTTCTTGATTTGGTTAGAGATGAGGGCTGGAAGCCCATCTAGATTTGAAGCAAACTACCCATAACCTAAAGTATTGCTCAGGAGAATATGTAATTTCTTCCTTCCACCTGCCATTCCTCTTCATTTCCTATTTCATCTCATTTTCTTTTTATCTCATCCCCTCTCTTTCACACCACTTAATAATTTTCATCCATCTCCATTAGTCTTTTTTTCACCACTACTGCCCCACATATTGAAGAAAGTCAGGTGTGCTGTCAAGACCCAATTCGGGGACCTGCTCCCTTCAGTAGCAGTGATTGATGTGATCTTCTTTCTTTTCCTTTTTCCTGTGTACTTTGGAAGGTGAGATCCTGACATTGCTGCAACTGCTGTGCCAACAGCTCCCTGTGTTTCATTGCCCACACCAGCAAGCCCCAGCTCAGGGCCACAAGGTCCATCTGAGGTGTGCCCTAATGTACAAAGGAGATGCTACTGGCACTTGATTTGCAGCAGAGGAGTTGTCAACTCCTCACCTTCACTGAACCTGTCTTGTTTGTTTCTTCTCCTGCAGTTTTGTATACCTTGACCAGAACCAAGAACTCAGCACTCTGACTATTGTAGGATTGGCATTAGTTTATGCCTCTGCAAGAAGAAAATTTATCACTGTTGATTTCATCAGACTTTTCTTGGACTTGAAATAGAGAGTGAAGAACGGGCCAAATTGCTGTTAAATGCACAGTATGGGATCCAAGCACAAACATGATAGTTTCTTTCTGGGCTCTTTTTCCCTTGTGCTCTTCCAGTTACATTTCTTTCTGAAAGACTCTTCTATCTAAACTTGTAGAGCCTACATGGTATCTCATGTAAAGTGGTCCAGAGTTTTTAGAACTCTGTCACCAAGTCCCTAAAGCCCTACTAGTATCTTACAGACACCGATGCAAAGCAGAGCAACAGTTCGGAAATATTATGAGCTGAAGACAATGATCTCTATGTCCTTCCTCTGCATCAAAAAAATCTTCCCTTAAAGTATCTTTTTGAAACAAAACATCAACCTTCAAAGCACTCTGCAATGTGAAGAACCTCAATACTGAATTAATGCTGAAGATTAGCTAAAAATCCTAAAAGATAAAATGCACTTGGCTCTTCAATTCAAGCCCTTAGTCAAATCTTCTACTAGCTTTGCTTCTGGAATAGTAACTGATGGGTCACCTTGAGGCTTCCTCAGTGCTTCCTCCAGGCACTCTCCAGCTTTTCTTCAATTATGCAATGTCAAGTTTAGCATTTAGCACTGAGCACCTACTACCAAAGGGGCTGCACTGGATCCACTGTAAGCAGGTTTCTATTTCCACCCAAGTTGACTGGTCTAATTCTCACTAACCTGAACTTCACTGACAGGTATGTGCAATAATGGCACGTATGACTTTGCACTACAGTCCAAATAAAGCTTTCCTACTGAGGTAGGCACTCATTATAATTGCCCGCTCTTTTATCAGAGTTTAGTGGTGTGTATTTCAAAATTGCTCAGGAGGTATTATCAGGCTGTGATGTTTTTCCTTAAGCAGCTCAGATATTTTCCCCCATTCTGTTTGGCCACCAGACTCTCAAAGACATATAAGCTAAGTAGCAACTGCTACTACATAGAAACACCACAGTCAGGGTGCATACCCTCAAAAGGCAGCTTCAAGGAATGCTTCATTCATCTGGCTTCATTTTCTTCTGACCTTGACTTCTAAGAAATATTGGGCTCAAAACAGCACAGACAGTAACTAGATGGAAAAAAGGTGGAAATTGACAGTATGTCTAGTCGGTATGCCCTAAAACAGTTATAAGCCTACAGTGGCCTTTCTGCCCAACTGTGTTCAGATGTGGTTATTGAAAGAGTATCATGTTCCCTGTTAGCTTTCCTACTCTTTCAATACCTGACTTCTAAATATTATTATAGCCTACCTACTTTTCAGCCCCCTCCACCCTGCCTTTGTCCTAGGCAGAGTAAATGATATTCGGCTTACACAAAAGCCTATTCTTTTACTTGACATACAAAACAAGACAGATGATAAGAGCCTGTTGGTCTTATTCAGCAAAGCTGATCTCATCACTTGCTTCACCCTGGGATTATAAACAGTATTCAAACTACCCCCATAATCGAAAGACCTTTTTTATAGCCCATCTTTTTCTTCTTAATGTCAGACAAGTTTGATTTGTTTACAGGTCTAGCTCCTGTAGCGCTGTACATTCTCTGATTTGAGCAGAATTGAATGGAGATTTCAGAGTGGTGGGCCATATCCTATCACTTTTACCTATAGGTGTTGTGTCTGTATAACCTGCAAGTTCCACCTTGCAGTGCTCTTTCCAGCAGCATCTTTTTACAGTCAACATCATCCCCGGGCAATAGAAACTGAAACGGTGAACTCTGAATTAATAGTCCAGGCATTCACGTATTTTAGAAGTTAAAATACACATTAGATGGTGTCATACTTAATTCTAGTTGTTATCTATTAGTCACTGGCCTCAAGGGAGGGCACAGCAAAATTTCACGAGTGCCCAATAGGGTCAGGAGAAAGACAAGAACAGAAGCAAAATGGAAAGTTACCTACATGCATAGATTTACCTGCTACCTAGAAATGTTCTTCAGACTGAAGTTACCCCAGAGGACTGAATTGTAAAGGTTGACACGTGTTTTCTGCCAAAGTACATCAGCTTCCCTCATAAGTTTATTTGACGCACAGTATTTGTTGTTCATAATGTTGCTTTGCAGCCCCACTGTTGAGTTAAAAATGTCATCTTTATTTTTTCCCCAATAATTATTTGTATTGTGGCTTTTGCAACTACTTGTTACGTATGATTTATGAGACCTTGGAGTTAAAGATGGCCCTCAAAAGCTCTCAAATCCCACACAGTAGTTTTTCTCAACAACATCTCAACTGTGCATCTAGCAGCAACCTACAAAAAATACTTATGATACAATACATGTATGATGCAATACACCTCTCTCTCCACCACAGGATAAAGATGCAAAGGAAACCAGGACAACATTTCTTACAGTCACTGTTATTCAAGATCTATGGGTAAAATAAGGAAGAGCAGCTCACAGTTTAAAAAAAAATATATATATAACACACAGTTGTCATTAATTTCTAGTCCATATGGTTCTGCACAGATCTACCTGGACACTACAGTAACTTCACCTTGAATCACCTCCTGTAGCTATACCATTCAAAGCCCTGACACTCACAAAGGAGCCTCCAAAGCCAACCACACCATGAGCAGTGAGTGTAGTCCTGGTCAGTGTGTTGCTGTCTTCAGTTTCCCTTTCCACCACTGTTCTGAAGCTCCCAACAGAATTTGACCAGAATAGCTAAGGGAGAGCTGTTCTCCACAAATAGCTGTGAGACGTGAATGTTATCTTATGCCTGAATGGTTGAGGAACTCATGTCTACCAACAGTCAGTTGCTTTCTGTAGTCCTTATTAACCCAGAGCAGCCCTATTTAAACCGATGTAATCAGGCCCTTGCAATCAAAGGCAGTGGTTTGGGAGAAGAACTGAAAAATGGGAGTTCTCTACAGGTAAAGTTCTTGATCAGGATTTTTTTTTTTCCTCAAATCAAACCCAGAGTTTGCATAACAAGGATTTCTGGGAAGATACGATCTATTACATAGGAAAACCAATTGTTCATCACTAATCCTTCACAGACATTTTTTCACAGACCCCTAGAATCAAGATTTCTAAGCACATACTAGCCTAGCATTAAGTTAAATGAAAGTTGAAGAACTGACCTAAAAGCAAAGATTACTAACCTTAACTTTCAATTTATCGGAACCTTGCCATGATTTAAACACAAGCTGCTCTGCTGAAATATGGACAGTTTCTGCCTGCAGCTTTTGATTTTCTTCACTACTCTACAATGCAGAAGTTAACCGAGTGTGAAACAGTACCCATGCAAAAATACCCTGCACACCTCAGTGGTAATTTTCCTCCCCAGTTAGCACTAAGATGCCCCGAGACACAGGTGAGCCCATCAAACATAACCCAGCATCCACCAGTGTGAATGGTATTGGCTATTCAGTTTCAAGTGTATGCAGTATAGAGGCAAAATAGACTCATAAAAGAAGTAAATTGATATTAAACCCAGTGTCTGGACAGAAGAAGATCCACATCTCACATGACTTACATATAAAGAGAGTATATACAATGGCTGTGCCGATCATTTTCTTAGGATTTAGAGAAATGAGCAACTTTTGCTTTACAGACTTCATGGTTGCTTGATCTCACTACAGTAAACAGACCCATATTTTTCCTTTTCATGTTTTATCCTGAAGCAACAGAGCATTACATTAATTGACTTGTCTTATTAATTCAATAAGCTGCTTCCAAGATGAAATGCTTAGCTATGCTTGCTTGTTTTTGGCACTTTTTGGTTGTTGGAAGAAAAGCTTTAAGGCTAGAATTGCTCTGATGTTTTCCACAGTTCACTGAATAATTTTATGCACTACTGAAGATTTGCCACATTTGGAATTACTGCAAACTGCTACTTTTTCATCATATTATAATTTAATTCACACTTTTAGTATGATAAGAAAACATTTAATAGTTTGCATATTAGAGAAGTGTATTTGTTCTGCCATAAAGTTGTGGTTAAGAATTCATTATAGGCCATTCCTTTATGGGATTTGTAATTTGGACATAAGATGCATTTAGAAGATTAAAGATGACATAGAAGCCACCCCATTCAAATGAATTATATGAAAGAAAATCCAGGGAGAAAAAATTGACCTTGCTGTAAATAGATAGCAAAAATAATTTACTGTGAACTTGAATGAGATTGAGATTTTTTTTTTTTTACTATTTCAGCAACTTTAAGAAACTTGAATCCCAATAAAGATAGCCAACATTCCTTAAAGGGAAAATATTCATAACTATGTGGATTCTTAGATTTCAGCTTCTTTAGGAAACATGAACTCTGGGTTTGCCTTTCAACTGGTGAAAAATCTGATTTGTCTATGACCTGGCTGAAAATGTAAATTTTTTTTTTTTTTCACTGAGCTTGTTCTTCTCAATAAGGCTGTCTAGGAGTTGTCAATGCTCTTACCTTTGAAAACTGTCCTTCCATCCATCATCTGACTCTCAGCTGTGTCAATACGGTCTGTTTTGAAGCAAGGTAGAGCATGGTCATGCCTGCTCAGTGCATGGCATGCACCTTGCAGTGACACAAGCATCATTCACCTTGTTAATGGCACCCTTCAGTAGCCATCACTGGTATCCCTCAACCTCCCCATGTCCCTTGGAGGGTCCTGACACACTGTAATCTGTTGCCTGAGATGTAAACCTCTCTCTACATATTGTTTCTTGGACTTGGAGTAGAAGCTCACAGCAAAGCCTGTAAGGTGAGACCTCTGCAGGGTAACTGTGAACACTCTGCCTTCACACTAGACTGGGCTGTAGGCGCCTCCAGCCTCTCTGATGAGGCAAGGGGGTGAGTGAAACCTCATCAGTGATTGTTTCTCAACCTGTATGTAGTACAACTCCCTAAATCCCCACTCTGCTGCACAGCGCTCACCAGAGCCCCTTACAGAGCTCCTGGAGAGAATGCTGCATTTAGCTGCTTCAAAGGTGATGGCTGGGCTGCTGCAGGGAGCAAGGGCTGGACACAAATGGAGTGAAAACCAGAATGCTGGTGTCAGTCCAGCAGAATGAAACAATTCCATCCCTGAAGAACCAGCTCAGTTATTCCTGCTTCTAGGGGCTAGGAAGGCATCTCTGCAAAAACCCTCCCTCATCTGCAGCAAGTACAGTTTTGTCCCTCAGCAATAAGTCTGGCAGTTTAGTACTCAGTGGCCAGGGCAATGACTCCCACCAGCCCTGGTATGGGTTGGTGCAATGGGTGACAAACCTTCTCAGCACAGAGCGAGTTACAATCACTGCTGCAGTAAGAACCCATCTGGTAATCACAAGGCTTTGAGTCAAAGTAAAAGCTTACCCTGCAGTGAGGTCCTATTTTTAAATTAAGGTTATTGATCAGGTTTCTGGCCTTAAGAAAAGAAATCAAAACATAATTTATGCTCAGTGTGACCTGTAGGTGTTTGCACAACAATTAATACTCACAGTTATGGTAATACAGCTGGACACACAGCAATAGATCTTTTCCTTGAATCATTTTATCCTTACAGCCATTAACTCTAACTCTTCATTATGTGTCCCCATACTCTTTTAATTTCAAAATTATCATACTAAGCAAAGCTCAATGCACTGTTTAAATGAGTAAGGAACATCTGGTAAGCTGAGACTGCTGGGACTCCACGGACAGATAAAGACACTTTTCCTCTGTATATGGGACTTCATTGTAAATTAAAGATGAAAATGCACAGGTCAGAAAGGAGGTGAAGAAACGCCACCATTTGTGCCAAGGTCAAATTCCATGCAGCTTAAAGTCAGTGCATTTTTATACATTCAGTCACAAAGCATTGTAGTGTTCACCCGCTAGTTTGTATTTTAATAGTTTTCTAAAGGTGCTTGTGACATCATATTTTGTCCTTCACAAAATATGTGGCAAATGTACTATAAAACTGACAAATCTTGCAAGTATGAAAGTATTTCTCTCCCACCTCTTTTTTTTTAACTTTCATTTGCTTTAAAGAAGTGTGGGATAATATTGAAATCTCAACCTGGAGCTGCTCGAGACTGAAACACTGCCTGCTGATCTACCTTAGTTAAAAAAAAAAAGGACAAGTTGTGCAGTAGGCCATCTGCCATGAAACATAAATGTCTTGTAACAGCAATGAGCCGAGAGCCATGAACCACTTAGCCTGAGGGAGAAGATGTTTCAACAGGGTAAGCAGCAAGGAAAGCCTCAAAGAGACGGGTGACGCTCCCTTTCAGCTCCAGCTGCCGCAGCATTGAAGGCCAGCTCTCCCCAGCCTGCTAAATTCCTGCACAGCCTGATAGCTCCTGCTGGGTCACCTCTTCACCTTTGTTCTCATGCAGAGCGATTAAACCCTTGGGAAGATAAAAGTCACTTTTCTCCGTGTTACTCTGTGGTCAGACATCCTCCATATCCCAATGTGGCAGAAGATGTTACCATACCTGGGGGTTATCACCACCTCCCTGCCAAAAATGATCTGCCTCCCTGCTGTGTTGGTCTTCCTCTGGGACAATTTGTCTGAGACAGATTAGGAAGTAATCATATGTTGGTAGACCTGAGGTGCTTGTAGGAAGCAAGGAGAAGGCACTTACAAGCTGATGGGACTATAATGGCTTGCATGCCAGAGATGCATCTGGAAGACAGTGATGCCACAGATGTGTCAGTCAGCACTGAGACCCATCCTATTGCTGCTATTCCCACCACACAAGAGACCAGGTGTTTGTAGAACACTCACACACATTTTGGATTTTCCTTTGCATCACAAAGTGGGAAGAGGCATCTGGAGAGTGCAGTCTATGTCTCTGCAGGAAGTTTTACCACAATTTTCTGCCAAGCCCCCCAGACACCCTTTATTCTATGAACATCTGTACATTAGAAATTTCTCTATCACACCTTACCACCACAGCCCAAATGTCAAATGGGATTTATATGAACCAGTAGGACATTTCAAACTGTTACCCTGGAACAGAGCTAATAACAAAAGACAAGCAGCTTTCAACACAAGGCAGGGTTGTATCAGGTCACAGCGGCTAACTAGTATCATTTTAAAACCCCAAAGGGAAAACTTAAGAAAATGTCTTCCAGAAAAAAATCCCTGCTCTTGTTACTGTTTCAGGAACAAGCAGCTTGAACATGACACCTTTGTCTTGGCAGTGTCATTATAGTACTAAGTATATGGGAAGGTTAAGTGCCAATTGTTTATTGGGTGACCAGTGATATTCCCAGGTGGATACAAAGGAAGAGGTTGAAAGGGGATAAATATTCCTTTGGATTTCTCCTTTCAGGAAAACATTTAAGCAGAGGCATGAATAAAAGGAGTGGCAGGACTGAATCTGCAGATGGCTCCAGTGTCAGGCAACATTTATCTGAAAGCAAATAAAAATGTGACAGTCTTCTGTTTTCCCAGGCCATTTAACTTCATCTTGATGCCTGTTTTGAGATAAGACAATAATTGATGCAGAAGGGCACACCTTTTTAGCACAGCAGTGGGCACCAGGAGAGCAGCATTGCTGTTACAGCACATGCTCTCCCGCAGCTGCCCGCCCGCTGCTCCTGCTCCTCCTTCACTCGCTGTGCAGTTCCTCCAGGTGATAACACCCAGCAGTTCTGCTGCATCATCCATCTGAATGCCCCAGCCTCTTCCTCCCTTCACTGTCCCAATTAGCCACATGGGGTTCATCAATTTGGCTGATCGTTCTGGTGCCATCCATCTCCACAGCTCCCACAGCAGCATGTGCCAACACCTCCCTGACCACTGTGCAAATAAATTCCCTTTAAAAATCAGTCTCCTGCTCTTTCACCGAGTCGCCCTAGCCCTAATTTTGAGTGACATGATAAACAGCTCCCCACTGGCTGTATCTCCCACTCTCATGATTTGGTAAACCATGGCCATGTCCTCCTCAGTCATCTGCTCTCCAAACTGAGGGCTCTTAGCCCAGACCCTGAGTTTGCTGCTGTGTCTGGGGACACGTTTGCTTTAAGCCATCAGCCCAAAACTCATCTAAGGACAAGCCTCAGATTTGTGCCTGCAGATTTTTTCAGCTCCTACCTCATCTCAGAAGACCCTTTACCCTCTGAAGAAGCAGCAGCCCCTTTTTCGCCTACCTGACATGTAGATCTGTGATATGGATCAACAAAGTTTCCATCCCTCTGAGCAGCTGAGGAGAAAGGAGACCAGAGATGTCCCATATCTAGACAAAATACATCTTGTGGAACAGGAAGGTCTGACATTCCTTTTGTACCAGCTGAGGGCTACAAAGGATGGTGGAGACTCACTCTGGTAGTTCCCTTATATGAGATTATCTGTCATAGCTGATATGAATTGATGCCCAAGGGCAAAGTGACTGGTATTAACCTAACTGCCCTCTCAATGACATGCAAAGTAAATCCATCCTTTGTACATTCATAGGACAAGGAAATAAAGCTAGAAACAAAGTGCTTAAAAACCTACATTTCTCAGACTGATCCTGTTTAATTAAACAGGAAATTGCAGGGCAACTAAATCAATCTTTACAAAGAAAAGCTGTTTGTCTGTTTACAGAAGAGAAACTCAGGGTGATTTATCTTAAAGCATGTAATTGCCTAATGATTAATAGTGACCAGAGATAGTCAGAGGGAGGAAATGAGGAATAGGAGTGACTCCTCTTGGTCTCTGTTTGAAGCATGGTAGGGCTATAACACCCCTGCCATGGTAAGTATTAAACAACCAATATTTTCTGGTTTATACCAGGATATTGATGTTCTTCCAGTTTCTTCTGTTGATACAGAAGTTACACCACTGGAGAAATCCAGATATGCTGGTAGATCTTTAGAGATTGGAGTCTAAACACACATTTGGGTTTTTACTTTCTGCTTGTGATAATATCAAGTCATATTTCCACTTTCACAGTTCTCTTCTGGACCCACTGCCTTTTTAATGCAGGGCATTAAAAAAAAAAAAAAAAAAAAAAAAAAAAAGATGTTGGCTGGCTGGACTTTAGACTTATTTTTCTTTGCCCAGGTTGAGAACCAATTTGGAGGTGGTGTAACACATGGTGAGTAGATAAGGCTCTCAAAAGCAGAACAGATCTAAGGTGCTGCTCTGCAGTCAATATTTGTCCAAAGGCTACCGATGGCTGTCTGTAGGCAACCTAACAGCTGTTTAGAGGCTCCCAGTAGCTGCCTCTGCTGTGGCAGTGCACCAGGGACTGGAACATGCAGGGGTGTGTATATGCATGTCTCTCTATACGCATAAAGGCACCCAATGGCCTTAATTCTGGATATATTTTCTTTATTATAGAGAGATTGTGAAGAAACCAGAAGCAGCTCTTACTGTTCCTAAAAACAGATAGGAATTCATACTTGAGGGACACTTGGCCTTCAGATAAATCTATCATCTTGTTTAAAAGGACAGCCTGTGCTTTTCATAACATGATCAGGGTCTTCTTGCAGCCATTCATCTCAGGATATCCTCAAAAAATATAGATCACTGGTGACAGGAGAGACAAATGAGCATGTCAGGGTTATTTCTTCCTTATATTTATTTACTTGTGCGCTGAAGTATTCCAGCCTGACAGAAGCAGTATCAGTAGACAGTGGGATGATTTGATTGTCCAGAGAACAGCTAGTTCATGGATAGTTTCTAATAAAGCTGCTTTATTATACCACTAACAGAGCACAACTTTCCATTTTAGGGATCCTCACTATCTCACAAGGTCTCTTCATAAATTGCCATTCAGTTCTGTCATTGTCTATCAGGTTTGTGGTTTCCCTGAATGACTGTTGGATAATATTACTGCTTCCATTAAGAGTAAGTGTCATTTTCAGAGTCCAAGTCATAGTTTTGGAGCCCTTCTCTCTCTGAAATGTGTCTACACCATGTCAACACAGGCTGGCATTCAACCTGAGTGATCAGCTGGCACCACCATATTTCAGAGGTGCCCAAGACTCTTCACATCTCAGGAGCACACTGGTTTGAGGTGAATTGCTGGCACTTACCAGCCCAGTCTAAGGAACAGGAGGTGGACCTGCCTTGTGCTGTAGCTCCAACATGGTTAGGTCTTCTGGAGGAAGCACGTCCCAAGGCTGCCCTATCACAACAGGTTGAACATGCCAACGCTTTCCCGAGGTACTGCTGTTGACCTCAACCTTCCTGCTGAAGCTCAGATGTGGCGCAGTGAGGAACACAGAAGAATAAGCATAACCATGCAAGACACTGACTTTGGAAGCTGAAGTGACTTTACAGGAAGTCTTGAAACTTC
The DNA here is from genome assembly GCA_024611175.1 of Megaceryle torquata. NCBI lineage: Eukaryota > Metazoa > Chordata > Aves > Coraciiformes > Cerylidae > Megaceryle > Megaceryle torquata. Next base: position 44,509 of record JANIJG010004061.1, on the reverse strand, counting down.
CCTGTATATTTTCAAGAAAAACATAAACTTCCCAGAATCTGAGAAAAAAAGCCTGGCTGTCCCTTCCTCCCTAGACTGAAAAGTCAGTCTCCATCTTGCCTGTTCTTTCTTCCTGACCCCATAGATTTTTTGTCTTAACTCCCCAGTGTCCTAGCAGCAGAGTGAGTAGGTGGTCTCCCATCTCCAACCTGACATGGAAAATAGGGGGCTGCACAGCCATATGGTACCTAAATGAGCATTGCCCTGGAGTGATGTGTCCTAAATACTCCTGCAGTCCCATCCTTGGGGATTGCATCCTGGTTCTGAATCCTCCTCTGGCTGCAGGCCACCTGTGATAGAGGCAGGAACTGAACCCAGATTAACTGCATCTCAGTGCACACTCAATGACTGAATACCATTTTCCATTCCAAAGCATGTCCGCTTATGGCTTTCCAAGAGATAAATTAGATTTTCTGTTCACTACTGATGGCTGGCAGGGCTTAGAAAAGTGGATTTCTCACACAGACAGTAACAGATACCAGGACTTTGCAGTGCTGGTAGGACAGTAAGACATCCCCGCCCTCCAAGACTGCATTCAACCATTATCAAAGTAATACCCTTGAATTTAAATAGGAAACAGATTTTATCAGGGTCTTCTGCTGGGAAGGCACAAGGAGGCACTGCCGACTTGTCAGAGGAGCAACACACCCTTGACTGCTAAGCACACAGCAGGGCTTCCCCAACAGCACTGGGAAGAGGGCTCTGCTCAATTGTATGCACATAATTCAGACTAAAAAAAATACACACAGCAGCTCTTCTGTGGGATTGACCAAATGACTTGAGAGTTTGACATGTCATGATTCAGTTCGAGAGCATCTGACAAGGTCAGTAACAGCATCCTCTGCAGCCACATACAGCAATCCCATTGCAGCCAAGCACAGAAAGGCCATCCTTGCCTCTCTCCTCACCAAGTGGATTAACAGATGGAAATGATTTGTGTTCACTTGGAACCAGTGGAGGTGAGGATAAGACAGTAAGATTTTAATGAGCTCTAGTTTTTTGATTGCATATGAGGAAATGAAGGCAGAGGTCTCACAAACCAGTTAGAAAGCCCTGATTAGTAAAATCTCATGGTTAAAGATTATTACTCTAAGGTGGCTTGCACTGAGATGGAAGTTTGAAAGACTAGTAACACCTCTGAAAGAGGTGTCAAACTTGGCCAGCACGTAAGAGGACTAATATTACAAGCGTTTCACTATTTTGCTGTTGTAGCAGAACCAAAGCAACATACTGCTCATTTTTTTCAGCTCAGTCATGTTTCATCTGCACCTCCACAAGACAGTTCTGATCCCAAGAGTTAATGCTCTTTTCCTAGGAATATGCTTTGCTAGCATTTCAGTCCCTTATATTAAAGGACATGATATTCCCTCGACTACACCTTTTTTCCTCATTTCCTTTAAGTAACTCAAGGAAAATCTGCTCTTAGTCTATTTTAGAAAGGAATCCATCTGGTTTTAACCCGTATCCTTTCTATGCTTTGCTGACCTAAAAGGCTGCTGCCTACAAAGCAGACTCACATTTTAGAACATCTATCTCCATAATTTAGGAATCATCATAAAACATTGTCCAAGCATATCTGCTTGCTTTTTCCATAAATCATTTACTGATTATTTATAGGCTAGCTACCTGTTTGATGAGTGCTCTCATTACTATAGTTCCGTACGAAGTTACTCTGTTAGACAAATACCACAGATTGCAGTATAAATTCCCTGTTAAATCCTAACCCTCATAATTACTCAATCCTAAATACTCTCATTTCCTCCTCTGTAGGTTCTAAAAATATCTAGCTCATGAAGCTCTCACAGCCACCCTCACTGATCCCCTGCCACCAGTTAATTGAATTATAACACCATAAATAATCTGGAGGCTATCTCAAAGGCACCCCATACAATTTTCAGGGATGCTGCCTGGTGAGCAACCTATTTGGAGAGGTGCAGACAGGTTTCTCTGGAGTTTCTTCAAGCTGATTACCTCCATATTCCCTGGTGGGCTTTTGTTGTAAAAGCATTATCAAAAAAAAAAAAAAAAAAAGTGTTAAACTATTTAATTTATTAACAGCTAGTCCCAAACCAAATTCCCAAAGTGGAGAAATACTGAGCAGATAAACTTCTGGAATTGATAGTGCCAGGACAGCACTAAGATGGGGATCTGAATTTTGCAGCTAAAGACCATCTCCAGGCAGTGAGTGGATTATGGAGACTGTGCAGGGAGCCAAATGCAGAAGGCACTTATTGCCAAGTGCCTTCTGGCATCCACAGACATAATCTCCCAACAAATATTTCCACCACAAAGAGATGCTTCACATATACAGCCGGAACCATGGCTGCTTATCTGAATTAAAACTTCCAAGGTCATTAAGACTAATCTATTGGCAGCAGTGGGTCTACACTTCAGGTAGATGGAGTGCTTGTGCTGTATTGTAGCCCTGCATCCACTCAGCAGAAGGCATTCAGAAAATTGCTCTTCTCTTTGCTTGCCCAGCTGTTGTACGGATGCCTGCCACATTTGTAAGACAATAGATGCGATACCAGAGCAGTCCCTCACCCTAGCCACATACCCACGAGGGCTATTGTATTAAGAAGAGCTCTTCAGAGTGGATCTACACAACACACATCTCTGTTATCAGCGTGCACAAATGAGTGTCTTCTTCTGTCCCAGGAAGACACCCAGGCTGTGGATCCTGAGGAAACCTTTTCCCATCTGTTTGTTCCCCAAGAAGCATGTGCTGCTCTCCTGAGACCCACGACAGTGCAGAGAGCTTGATGACACTGAGCATGACTGTCTGCCATTCAGAAGCAGAAGGCACTTTGAAGCACAGCAACTGCCTGCCTTACCCCTCTCCTTCCCTTTATTATCTATCCCTGAGGTTCAGACAACTCTACATTCTGAGCACACTTTTGCTGAAATAAAATATATACAATTTTTTCCTCCACTGGTTTCTGGAGGAATGTGCTCAGTCATAGAAGACCAGCACCTGGGCTGATCCTTTCTGTGCCAGCATGCCCAGTCAACCAATGCCTCTCAGCCCCGTGCAGCCCCAGCCCCAGCTTCTGCTCCCTCCATCTGCATTTTTCAGCACCTTTCATATTGGTAAAATTGAAAGGGGAGGGGCAAACTGTATTGCAGCTGTTTTCTTTATTAAACTAGGAAGTCCGTCAGCCGCATCAGCATTTGTAGAAATGAAAGACTGCAGAACTGACACCAGAGTGGGTAAACAAATCCCATAATAGGGAAATGGCAACTTAAAAAACCACCAGCACTGCTAAAGAGTGCCAAACATTTGGTCAGTCACTCCTGCATGCTCAGCAGCAGGGTCTACCCAGAGCTTTCCCCCCTCTGATACATTTAGCACAGTATGAGAATGTCCCTCAGCTAATTTGCTCACCCATAAACACAGCGACTATTGGTGCCCGGGGTCTGACATACGTGTTCAAAGGTTCCAACAATTTTGTGCCACAGATGAGAAGTGGCAATAATCTGGAGTAGCAAGCAGTGAAAGAGTTGACACAGACAGGCAGGGTCAGCTTTCCTGCAAAAAACTTGTCTGGGCAGACGTGTGAGCATCACAAAGCACCTCTGAAAAAGAAGAGATGGTCTTGTAAGTCAGGAACAGTGTGGAATGTTTCCAACTTCTGCTACAGATTTCCTTCAGCACGTTAATTAACTGTTTTTTAACATTAAGTCTTTTTAATCTCCTCTTTCCCTCTGATTAACACTTCTCAACTGCCTTTCAGTGTTTTCTGTCAGAGAGTGGAGCGGCTGGGGAAGGGGATCCCCAGACACTGGGCTCTGGCTCACAGGAGTCTGGGGGTGGTGTGGCTCCTGTGCAAGAGCCACGTGCCATGTCCACTACCAGAAACTCTCCCAAAGTAATACAGATTACACGCAATAGGCTACTGAAGCTGCATTAAAATCTCTGTGTGAGCACACTTAGTGAGCACTAAAATTGGCCCAATAGCGTAAGCATTTGTGTGCATGCTCTTAGCCTGTAAATAAATTTAACCTGGCCAGTGAGGCTAAATAAAATCAAATTACATTTTCTTTTCCTCTGCTTGAGAGCATTCATGTAAATGCCAGCTGTCTGTTAGCCTGCAATTACTTGTCTCACTTCCAGTGTGGCCAAATCAAACCAAATCAAGACAACCTCTACCTTGAGTGCATTCACACTGACCACTAAATCAGTTTAACATATCCACTGAGACTTTACAGATTTGATAATAGATGAGAACAGCTTGGGAATGGTTACAAAGCAGGTTAGAAGGCTTCCTGGCTTAGTACGGTTTCTCAGGGAGACTGTCCAGCACAACCACCGTGCTTTGACTATTTAACCAGACAAACTGGTGGGACAGGTCTGTTGTGGACCACCTCTCAGTGTTCCTGAGCCACTTCCACCTGCATTGCTCCTACCCATTCTCCATGAATATCACACCATGCTTTGCAGCGGGGGAGGGATGTTCCTCAGCTTGCAGTGATGTGGTGGCTCTCACCATCATGACATGAAGCTGAGAGGTTTTGTTTCCTTTCTTCCTTCTCCCTGGCCCCACAGCTGTTTCTCTGAGTGCCCTACACGTGCAATTGGTGACGTGTGTCTGCAAGAGGATCACAAAGGTGTTGAGACCTCACGTTTTTCCCAGCCCCTCTGTTGCTGCGTGTGTGGTTTTTTGTAACCAGAAGCTGTTGAACCCTCATGTATTAATATGTAATCCCTACTCCAGGAAGCAGCTAGGTCTCCCCTCCCGCTGCTCGTAGAGCACCTTTACATCTTCCTGGCTTCCCAAGGAGGGGTTGGGGGAAAGAAACCAAACCTCAGGTAGACGTCTGCTCTTTTTGCCTTCTAATCAATCACAGCATGTGAGGTCTCACAAGGGGTGTGAGCTTGGCCTTATCCTCACCCCAACCTTCAATTAAGGAAAGAGTGAGCAAGGAACCTTGGTGAGCACCATACCAAATCCCAGAGCTGTCAGTGGCAGTCTGCAGCAAGCTCCCAGGAGCTAGCTACTAATACTAAGAAAACAAGGGCACAGAAACCCAAAACAAACCCCTGAGCCAAAAATTCTGATTAAACAACACTAAAGTGCCTAATGTAAACTGCTGCATGCAAAGCACCTGGAAGGTGGGAGGAGCTGTGCTGGGAAGCCCCAGCTGAAGCATGGCAGCTGCTCCCGGCCAGGAGAAATGAAGAGGAGCTCTCACAGAAATGGCTATTTGAGAAGACAACCAAACACAAAACAATTCAGAAGGAGACAGAGCCTGAAGTAAGAATACCCAAAGCTCATCCTCACCTGTAGCTAATGGGCTGCTGCTCATCCATTTGACCAAATTTCTGCTACCCTTCCCCAGAAGTTTTACACATCCCACAGGAAGAGCCTGAGCCTCTGTCCACCAAGAGAGCCATGTCTACCATAAGAGACCCATGGGGATACACCTGGGGCCTGAGCCACACCCTTCAAAGCCTATTGCATATACAGCCTGGCATTTGCACTTTCAATTTTTTGTTGTTGTTGTAAGATAAGACAAAATAAGTAGCAACATAGGCTACTTTATCTACTGCAGTGTCACAGTGTCAGGTACCTAGTTAACCTCAACACCATAACAGGGTTTACAACAGAGCAAAACCTTTCCCATGTTGCAGGTACTCCTGGGGTGCAGCTCAGCATAGGGCTGACCCACACAGAGAGAAGTACAAATTCTACCTATGCAATTATCATCCACCCATGTCAAGCCCTGCAATGGAAAGGAGGGACAGCAAGCTCTGGGTACCTGGCTGGCTTTACCTCCTTGGAGTAGTGAAATTCCTCCACTGCTTCTGTGCTCTGCATCACCAAATTCCCAACTGCAGCGGGGTCAGCCACACCTGTCCCATAAAGGAGAATTTAAAGTAGGTTACCAATAAAAAAAAACCAGTCACCTTGTTAAAGAAAGTAAGTAAACACCCTCCACCGAGTGATTGATGCGTTGGAAAGTTACACAGCCTAATGAAGAGCACTATGAGCTGCTGGCATTATTACATTTGCTGTGACCTTAAAAAAGAATAGCTCCAGTTGTCTCCAGAGTACAGCGTTGTATGTACTTGGATTTCTAATACTAGTGGGAGCACAAAATCCAGCACTGATTAAAATCATAGAAGCTTTTGCTTCTGCACTAAGGAAAAAGTGAGAATAGACTGTATTACAGACATTTTGACAGAAAAAATATTTGCTTTCTCAGGGGGTGATATAATGTGTCAGTCATCTAGTCAAATAGCAGACAGGCTTGCTTCCACTCAAACACAGTTTCATCTGGTTTTACTCTATTACACATTTCACAGTGCATGAGCCCGGGCTCTGTGCAAACAGCTCCAAGAAGCCCCTTTGCAGATCCTCCTGCTGCAGATGGAATCGGTCAACCAGGGGAGGCTGGGCAGGATTGCAATTAAGAAAGGGGCTGTGACAGCAGAGGTGGCCCAGGAAGAGCACATCCATGGTGGGCAGCTGATGAACCATGCATGAGGCTGATGGTTTGTGGCTGTGGTGACTGTAAAGCTGTGGACCAGCAAGGGCTGCAGAGGCTGCCTTTGATTTTTCCCCTCCACCTTGGTACTGTCCCCATGCTGTCCCACAGAGAGAGGGATTGATAAGAGCCTTCTGGACTGCCAGCCATTCAAGAACCCCTAACCCCATTCCTTGACACATATCTTGTACAATAACTACCAAAAGATGTTAGTTTGTAACTCAAAATACCAGAAAAACTGTCTGTGCAGCCATTCCTATGTTACACTTACATCAGGTTACTTAATCTCCCTGGTCTAAAAACATTAAGCAATAGGATTGCTGTGAAAATAATTTAAAAAAAAAAAAAAAATCAACAAAACCAGCTTCAGAAACAGCAGCAAATTTCAATGGCATTTTCATTTCTGTAGAGAGGGTGATGGTGGGTATTGTGCCATCTAACGTCAGCATTCCACAATACGTGACTAATTGTACCAGAAATGAAACAAAGTCAATACATTTCCTATTTCCTTGGCTTCCAGTTGGGGCTTTATTAAACAAACAAACAAAAATAAAATAAATTAAATAAATAAATGAATAAATGGGTCTGTCTGACATTGAACTAGAAGAGTTAAATGCACATTTTCAGACTGTATGCCATCCTTTCATATTTAATCTTTTTTATTCAGGTGTTGCTATAAACCTTTAAGTGCTCAGAATGTCTTACTCTTAAGATACTCATTTAGTTTGGAAGGTATATGGGAAGACTTCAGAAAGAGAAAGTTAGGTTTCACCTGCTTTCTGCCAGAGTGCATGAGAAGACGAATACAATATTTTAATGAAATGTATTTATAGAACAGCGTCTGGCAAAACATATTTCTCCTGTTGTTGAGAAAACAATGGTGTTTTTCCCCCTTTTGTTATATTACCTAGAAAATGAGTAATTTCCCTTATCCATTGTTTTTACTAAAATGTTTGTGTTTTTATCAATATGAAATGTCAGACTGAACCACATAGCTATTTGCTCTGGAGTAATCATAATATTACCCACAGCTCTATTCAAAGCACCAAAGAACACAATAATGTTAACCATAATTAGATTAATTTCCAGGGACTTTGAAAGATTCATTGTAGAGCAGGGGTTTTCACAAGGAAACAGAAAGAGTTACTTTGCTGAAACCCTCAAATACCTCTGCACAAAATGGTTTTGGAGAATTAACTCCCCTTTGTGTCCAGGTTTTAATTATTGTGTTTTTTCCTTGGTAGTGCATGGATTCTAATTATCATATTTTAACAACATAATAGATGACTCAATAGACAAATATGGTTTCAGACTATGGTATTAGCTTATCCCACTGCTACTTTGAACCTCCTGGGTCTGCAGCACACACTACAACTACTCTTGAGGACAACCCCATTACCTTCTGCATGGCCCAGTAGCACTGGATGCAGATTTCCTCCAGAGAAAAAAAAAATCCCTCTCCATGCATAGCACCTTCCCAGCACCATTCAGGGGTCAGCATTTCACTCTTACCCTGAAAACAGATGGCACAACACTCTCGCTGAAGTTGTTCTCTTGTTAGTGTGATGCTACAGGGTTAAAAACATTTAATCAGACCTTACAAGGCTGAATCTTCCTGACACAAAACAGGCAGGCCATCACAAGAAATCATATCGCTGATTTTATCAGTTATTTCTGAGCAAGCATGTGATCATGGCTTAAATTACTTTTACTCCAGAAGGTCTCTGTAATTGTTTGTTGTCTTTTTTCGCACCTGAGGCCTGTGTCCTAATGGATGTTTCATGGACGACTCATCTGGCATCTGAATCAGAGACTGAAGCCTCTATTGACCTGTTTGGTAGGAAGTCAGTGCTGATCATCATTGTATCTGACAAGTTTTAAGAAATTCCAGATAAACAGAAGTTGATAAACTACTTGCCATTATACACCTGGCACTTTTGGATTTACAGGATTTATAGCTGTTTTTCACCTCCCTCTTCTCGGAAAATAAAAGAAACAAGAAATCTTGAAACACAAGTAACTTCAACAATAACTTAAAGGACATTACACAGATCAACAGCCATTTTTCTATGGAAGCAATACCCTTTTCTGTGAATGATATTGATTTCCAGTCATAAAGACTTTTTAATTTCCAAGGATTCCTAAAGTATGCTAAGTGCTGCCTACAGGAAATCCCGTCTCTGTGGTTTTGCACAGCTGGTCTGGAAAGCAAGAACTAAACACTGGTGTACTCCATCTCACATCTAGCTGGACATTGCAGCTGAGTCAAACAATTATTCAATATTAGCTCAAGTCTCTAAATAAATGTCTTTTCAGTTCTGCTGACTCCCCATGTGTTTTCGCTCTCCATGAACACTGAAAGGATCACGCTCACATCTTAAATTCTTGCAGGAGGGGAATGTTAAGTGAGAAAGCACTAGCTATTGAGCCATGGAGTTGTGCAGCCATCTGGGTGGCTCTGGAGGATAATTGCAGGCAAAAGAAGGGAGAGGAAATTTCTAATGCTATCAGTCAGAGTAGAGGATAAAGCCATGTCTAAACCAGGAATTAATTTGAGAAACTCATTGACATGTCATATTCTCTCACTCCCAGGTAAGTGTAATATTGTAAGGTCTCTGGGGAAAAGGCTGCATCTGCCCATGGGCTGGTACAACACCTCTACTAAACTGTTAAGTACTACACCATCAACTACTAAAAGACCTTTCAGTTTCCCTTGTTTGAATTGAAGATTGAGGAAACCGATAACAAACCAAGTTAGTAATGGTCCTTGTTTTGGAAAAGGTGTTCAATAGTCTCTGCTGCCTTATTTTCAGATGTCTTCCTAGAGATGACATCTCTCAAAGCAGAGGAACCTGCCCTGAAACATTGGCTAAGCACTGAGAGGAAGAGTACCACTTTACTCAATTATTATGGCCGATCTTGCCCATATCCCAGGCTGTTCACAGAGGTCTTCCATTCACAATGGACGAGGGCCAAATTAGCTTACCTTGCAAGACTTCTGTCCAAGTTTCTGTGGCTGCAGATCTGTGAACATATTTGCCTCAGAGAGAACCGAGACCAGGAGGAACCATAACAATGCTACTGCTGGCAGAGGGCTAGATTTTATGTATCAGCACTGGGACCTCTTAGACAGTAGCACTGCTTGTGGAAATTGGATTAGTAGCTCCAACTAAATAGAGCTTAAGCCATTATAAAGTCAGTGGGAGGTTCTGATTGACCTCAGTGGGCTTTGGGTCAAATCCCAGAAAGAAATATGACTGAACTAGACAGTGCTACTGCAAGACTCCTTTGCTCATGACAATAGTGTTGCTAGTGAAGAGCTTTCTAATGCAGACCCTGGGCTACTGGGGCGATTGGCTGGCTAGGTTTTGAAGGCAGTTTCTTGAGTTGTCTGTTGAAGACAAGTCGTGAACAGGGAGCAGACAGTCTGGTCTAGTCCACTCTTCCTTTTGCTGTGATCTAGTCAACGCTGGGTGTTATTAACCAAATTTGCTCACAGTTTTTTCCCCCCTCTTAAGGTCTCTGGGTGGGGTCTCAGGAGAGTGAAGACATGGAGGGTTTTTCTGAGCATTTCCCAGGCAAGTTATTTCTTTGCCCTTCCTGCCCTCCCTGTAAAAGGAAAGCATGATGTCACTTGAGATGCACGAATGGAACTTTCCACCTAAACCTTGGGCAGCTACTTCTTTTTGGAAAAATAGAGTGAATATGTAAACTTGAACCTTGACTCTCCTTTTTCAAACCTGGTATTAAACTAGGGGGAAAATAATTGGTTTAGGGGCACCAGAAGCCCTTGCTTCTTGCACTCTACAGAGAAAGAAAGAAAGACATGGTCCAAAACGTGCCATTAAAGGTTTCTCATGATTACTTGCTGTGAGAGGGGAGCTGCAGCTATGCTAATACAGTGTGCTCACTACAAAAAACCCTGTAATTGGGACAAGGCAGCCGCAAAGCTTCCCGCAGCTGGCAGGAATTGTGGCTGTTCTCTTCGGTTTTAATCATGGCTTTTAAAGCAGAGCAGTAACAGCAACAATTAGCCTTTTAGATTGGTCTCAGAAATTACCATTTTTAAAATATGGTGACTCTGCAGGCACAAACCAAAAGCTCTGAGCTCTGCATAAAATGAGCAGACATACAACTCTGACTTGTTTGTCACCAGTTTGGTTCCTCCTTTGTTTCTGCTGAATTGTGATTCTGAAAAGCAGACAGGATCTTACACAGATACTCAAAAGTAAATATCCTTAGTCACCTCCTTTTCCTCAAGAAACCTATCCTTTGAGACAGCTTCTACTCTGAAGGGCTGTCTGGCACTCCAGCTGTGTTAAGGAGGAAAAGGAAGCACAAACCACGTGGTTATGCAGACGAATGCCTGACAAGATTGATGGTTCTTACTCAGCAGAATGACTTACAATCTTACCTAGTAGGAAGGGATTGAAGCAGAGCCATTTGGAATAGAGATATGAAGGAACAAAGAGGAAAAAGACACAGGAAAATTCTCAATCCAACAAAGAGGTTCACATCCCTGGGGATAGTATAAAAAGCAGGGTAGGAATAAGAGTGAGCGCCTCATCAGAGCAGATGATGTTGTGACACAGCTTTGTGTTGAGAGGGTCCTTTGGTGCATCTCCATGAACAGCAGTGAGGTCTCATCCTGGCTGCCAAGGCTGGCAGGAACTCACTTTTCTCACACCTGCCTCTGCTAAGCCACTCAGAAATTTTTCTCTGTGCAGCAAGGCAAAAGCTCAGTGGCCCTAACACCTTTTGAGATCCCTCTGTAATATCCACACAAGTCCTGTCATACAAAGCTGGGTATCCCTATAGAAAATCTCTCTCCCTACTCTGTGTGGCATTACATATGCCTCTTTCCTTCTAGGAGGGTTTGCCAGCACAGCAACACAAAGGAGCCTTTTCAAGTACAGATCTGGCCTTTGTGCCTCGGGGCTTAATTCTCTGATGCTAGGACTTCTTTGTACCACTCTGGCTTACCGAGTCTTTAAAGTACAAGTGTAAGTGCACTGTGATGTATCTACATGTCAGGTGGTAACAGGATGTTTCTTGCCTACCTCGGAGAGCAACGGAGTGGTGTTATCAACTAACACTTCCACTGGGCTTTGATTTCTCTCAAAAAAGCACTTTAACATTGACACTCAATGCTCAGTCTCGTTGAAGTCCGCTGCAAGTCCCACACGTGAGCTTCATAGCATTGCATCCCTGCCAGACTGTTGTGCCAGCTCCTCTCTGACTTCTTTAGTCCCAAAACTTATTTACTCATCCCAAAGCCACACATGCCCCAGGCAACAGAGAGTTTAGAAACAAAACATAGCATTAGAGTCTGACACAGGTGAGTAGAACATAGTCTGCTGCATGATGTCCCATTTCTGTGAGAACAGCAGAAAGACAATGCACCCTGTGTCAAGTTTTGTAACCAATGCAATTATAAAATGGCCAAATAATAAAATCCATGTATACAAGAAATGCTGAAAGACATTACTCCATATCTATCTGATTTAACCAAAATGATTATGACATTTTCTTGCTTTATTTCTGTCACAAAATTGTTGGGAAATTTGGAAAGTCATTTTCAACATCATAATTTGTCTTTCTCTATATTCACTATAGAGCTAGGAAGAAAAGAGTAGAAGTTGCAATTACAGGAGTCTTTCAAAGAAGCAAGGGAAAATCAGCTTTATGGAGCAATCCTGCATGGTTAAGAATATGTGGAGCTTAGGCTGAGCCTTTCATCCCAATGGGCTCCATGTACATGTGGACAGAAGTGCAAAGTGCCCATTTTTTACTTCAAGCCTGTCATTCACTGTGTACATTCAATCAAACAGCATTGAAAGGTGGAAGTGCTGATTTCTTCCATGATGACTGATAATGGGTTTAACACCTCCCCGGGAAAGTGCAATAGAAATTGGCAGGAATATAAACCTTACATTTCCTGAGGTCATATTTTGCTTTTAAAATGGCATTTTTTTGCTGCTGTAAATATAGTGAATGCTGAGCCAGAGACATCATTAAGGCTTGCATGTTCCACATTTTACATTACTACACTTGCCTACATCAAAATCTGCACATAACAGACACAGCAGACACCTGATAAACCAAATGCTTTTGAATGTGGTTACTAGTGTAATGCTGGGCTTTCATTTATTCCTACCTTATGAAGTTATTCATTGAGGCATTGTGCATTAACAGTAAACCAAAAGGTACCTTAGCCAGTCAGGAGGTGGAAAGAAGAAATGTTATTGTAATAACTATGAATGGTTTCTATTATAAATAGCCCCGACTCCATAAAGGAAAGCAAAGGATAATGTGTTTACTTCCAATGCCAAAATGGGCAATATTTCATTCCATAACTTTAAGGGGCTAGGGATCATGTTCTTTTTCATGTATCTGCAATAAGTGACACTAAGATGGAACACAAGCAAACGACTTAGTGCTCATGTTAGCCTCACACAGCTGACCTGCTTCCTCCACACTCACCATTTTCCAAATGATACAGTGGAGGCAAACATCCTCTTCATTGGTTAGTCTTTCACTCCACAGCTTTCTCCTCATCCAGCAGTACCTCCTCATTATTCAAGCACCAAGCGTTAATGGAAGTGTTTTAATAGCAAATTCAGGAAATCTTGCCTGTGACAAGAGCAGAACCCTATTCAAAGCTGGATGATACTAATGGATTTGTGGGAAATGTGCTCTCAATGTATCAAGTGGTTGTTGTAACCTTGATTTTATCTTTTTATGACATCAAATAAAATGCAATTACATTAATTCAGAATTTCTGTCCTTGGGAAAATAATAAGCTTTTTCCCTCTCTCTCGTCTCAAAATGGGATGGAAGATGCCTTGAAAAAATGAATTTTTGAACATGAAGTATCAACCTCTTTTCTGGAACAAAACACTGTAGGTTGGTACAACAGCCATCCTCTCAGAACGTAAAGTTTTGAGTCTCCTGAAAAGGCCAAAATGCTTAGCCAGGTTACATTTCTCTGTGGTGAACAGTAAGTGCTCTCACCACACACAGACTGCTGTGTTTCATGGGAAATTATCTCTGCTTTACTGGAGATTTATGTAGCACCCACATAGTATTTCCCCATGACTCAGACAGAAAGTCCTGCAGGCTGGAGGCCAGTCTGCCACAAACCCAACTGTTTCACCTGGAGTTCTCCATCCCCCAAAGGAATTATTGGGTGAGGGTTTTGTCTTTCAGGAAATGGTTCTCTGGAAAACACCTGTACCTAGAAATGAACCAGGCATCCAAACATTAAATTAGCAGTTTAATCAGCTCTTTACCATTCAAGAAAATAAAAATAGAGATAGAAATGTTTTTTATACTCTGTGAAGAATGCCAGCACAAAGACATGTAACCTTGTTCATATCCTTTAGATCTTAAAGATCTCAAAAGCATGTTTCCTCTATCACAATTTAGGTTTTATACACAGCTGTTGTCTAAACTTTCCAAAGATATTTTCCAAAGATCCTTCTTTTTCCCAGAAATAACTGATTAAAAATTTAATATCTTGTGAAAAATTCAAGAAAAACTGTCGCTTATAATGAAAATTTTAATTGATATCTGCTTGAATACATTATCAGGTTCATTATTGAAATTCTATTTTTGCTGAGTATTTTTATATAAAAAAATCAGAGTTTCATTAAAAGAAATGTGTCAGATTGAAATGCCTTGAGATGAAAACTATTTTGCTTAATGAATTGTGTGGCATTCAAGTCAATCCCATTGTCTGCCACTGTATCTAATAAAGCTATATGATATAGACAGCTACTCACATCTACAGTAACATAACATTTAACACCACTATTCTTGCAATTATTAGCAAGTAACACAACTGAATTTCCTTAGGTCTCAGCATAAGGCATATGGATCTGCCCAAAAGTGTAGTACAGATGATACAAAGAAACCATCCAACCTGCCTATGAGATAACTTTTTGCAGGTAGCCATACTTGATAATCCTATCAACTCTGAAGAAAAATCCAAGAAAATTTTCCCAGCCTAAAGATAGAAGACACTGTATCAAGGGAGACTAGTTAACTTGTTGGTTGAAAGAAAGTGAAACATATAAAAAAAAAATAAAAAAAAAAAAGAAAGAAAAAAGACAGTTGTTTATTTCTGCATAAGATGCTTTATAACTTTTAGATGATGTCCTGTTAATTGCAAAAAACCATGATGCATTGAAGTCATAAATCAGCATTTCTTGAGCCAGCCAAAATAGCCTTTAAAATTCATTGTGCTGACTGTCTTATTACAGTGCTGAAACCACAGTTTCTCAACAGCAGCTCCCTGTTCAATGCAAATATCTCTGCCAAGATTTGATAGGACAAATAGGGAGGCCAGAGTGGAAAACAGGGAAATGATGAAAGAAAACTTTGCTGCAAATTAGTTACAAAGTGGTTTTAAGCTGTCTTGTTTCAAGTGTCTTTTGTGTCTGCTGCATCTTGCAGTAACTCTTCCAGGAGGGCTGGGTTCTGCTAAGGACTGATCAGCCTTGACTCATTCCTTATTCCAATGGCAGCTTTCCCCAGCAAGAGATGGGGAGGGACCTTCAGGATTTCACATACACTGACTAAAACAGCAAGCAGGACGTGACCACTGAGCAATTTGCAGATGATAGCTCTCTTTCCAGGGATCTATCTTTCTCCCTGCTATGTTTTGCCTCATTCTTTCTGTCCCGTCACAGATTTATGTCCCTTTTTCTTTCCTATCTTAGTCAGCCTCTCCCTCCTGCATAT